>JAQQSO010004346.1:0-12869 GCA_028658305.1 Pachyuromys duprasi | reverse complement strand
CATGATGACGGATGACTGACTCTCTACAGTGGCTCCGGTGCTGTGGGAAGCAAGTTCTTCGTGGATTCACGCCTGTGGGGCTCCACGTCACAGCTCATTGCGGCTCTTAGCATACATTCCTCTTGGCTCGCACTTCCTGAGGGGTTGTGGATGGAGGCTGGACGGAAGGTTCTTGACTCTCGGCAATTCCGCAACTTCCTGGCTGTGGTTAGTGTATCTTGTAGCGACTGTCCAAGTATGAATCTACATACAACAAATCTGCCCTCTAGTGCTTGGAAGGCGATCCGACACTTTATATGAAACAAGTAAATATACAGAAGCCCTTACTACAGGTTCCCTGGTGGTCTAGTGGTTAGGATTCGGCGCTCTCACCGCCGCGGCCCGGGTTCGATTCCCGGTCAGGGAAGCATGTGTTTTTCTATCAACTTCCTTTGTAAGTCAAGAATATTTCACTGTGATATTTCAAAACATGACATGTCTGTTTAGTTATTCTTGAAAACTAAAAAACTATTAAAAGTACTTCGATTATACTTGCTTATAAATTTGTTCATCTGTCTTTAAGATTTCTAACTTTTGGTAATAGTTTGGATGTTAATACAAACAGGGATTTTTTGAAAGCCTTTATTGTTGAGTGTGCTTGACTGATAAAAGAAGAGTATTTTTTAAGGAAGATTTATGCTTATTTTGCATCATGGCTTGAGTCCATTTCTTTCTTATGCATTGGGATCAGATACTACTTAGTTAAAGTGAAGCTGTTCCTATCTTGTTCTCCTTTATAAATTCCGAAAGACCTTTTTGATAAATGTGAGTGGTGAATTATCTGCTTGGTGTTTGTTTATTTTTCATTTAAATCTTATTTATTTATTTATTTTTGAGGCAAGGTCTTACTAAATAGCTCTGATTGTCCTAGAACTCACTATGTAAATCAGGCTGGCCTTGAAATCACAGAAATCCACCTGCCTCTGCCTGTTAATGGCTGGGATTAAAGTCCCGCACAATTCTGTTCAGCATTTAGTTTCTAATATCTGATACACACATACACACACACATACATTTTTTTTTCAGAATGCCAGTTACATTTGGTACCCTGCAAGTTGTACTCAGGATTTGAAGATTTTTTTTTTTTAATAACTCAGAGCAAAATTGGAGCTTTGGGACTTCTTTTAAAGAAGTTATGAAAATAGTGGACTCAAAGAAAATACAAATGGTTTTCCATAGACCTTGACTGTTTTGAATCCTAATTTTTTTTTTCTGTTTCATCCTTTGCTGTTGCTTTTGAGGGATATTAGGAGTTCTTCTTGTTGTTTGTTTGTTGTTGTTGTTTTCCACTTTGTGTTTAAATCCGAACTTTCACAAATGGCATAGAAACAGGGCTGACTTCAACTACATAATCCATTTTACCTTCCTATTTGCCGTCTGGTGACTGGTGTTTGCTGGCTGGAAGTTTTTGTGAAGACCATCAGTGTCATTGGGTTCAGGGAAAGCATGCTCTTTTTGTTTGTTTTCAGAAAATTTCACTTCATCAGACAATTGAGGCAGATGTGTTTGTCACTGTCACCATCACTAGAAAATAATAGTCATCGAGCACTAATTATTTTCCACGTGTCCGGTTCTCCAAAGAGAATTAATTAGCTTTTCTGTTACTGTAACAAAAATACCCAAGAGAACTTAAAGGGGGAAATTATTTATTTTGACTCATGTTTTTAGCGGTGTCAGCCAGTCATGGCTTGGAGGGTACAGTGGAACAAGGTAGTTCATTACCACAGCAGCCAGAAAGCAGAGGAGCAGCTTGGAGGGAGGGAGGTACAGCCCTCTAAAAACACATCCTCGTGGCCTGATTCACACAATGTCACCATCTCACAGTGATGTCATCACCTTAGGAATCGGAGGAAGGATTGTTCCGGTGATGGTTTAAAGCTCCCATGATCGAATCGTCTCTGGAAATACCATAACAGACAGCCGGATCTGTTTTTCTAGCAGGCACATTTCTTACTGCAGTCGGTTGACAATCTGAATCAATCATCTTAGATGGATAGCTGGGTGGGCAGACACAGAGGAGAAGAGATTCACCGTGGGGTCTGACTCTGTGGTTATGGAGGATGGAAAGTGCATCAGGCCATTTAGATGTTGGTGAGCCTGGGACAGTAGTAGCTGAGCTCAGTTCAGTTCTGCGGGTAGCATAGCTCTTAACCCATGGCTGAAGACTTGAGAACCTGGTACAAATCTTGGAATCCCAAACAAGTGGCAGGAAAAGGAGACTGTCTTAGCTCTTGGACATACAGAGGGGAGGTGGACTATTTGTTTCACTCCGGACCTCAGTGACTGGATAGCACCACAACCTTCTTTAGTCAGCCTGTCCTCTTTAGGCTGATTCCCATGGAATGCTTCCTCAAACCCCTCCCACAGACAGAGTGGGGCTATCGTGCTTTACCATTGTATGGTGATTCCTTGATCCCATGCAGTTGATACCTAAAATTAATTACTACGGTGATCATGGCTGACATCTACCACGAAGAGAGCCACATCAGCGTGGACACATGTGATGGGAGACATACGCCAGGACATAGTACAGGATGAGAGCAGGTAGGAACATGCTGCCACATTTATAGATGGCTTGACGACCTGCTTAAAAGTTGCAAATGGAATTCAAAAGGGCTCGGCCTTTGATAGGCCCTGACATTACAGGGTCCTGAGTGTAGAAGAATCAACACCATCGCTGATGCTGCAATGTGTGTAATCTGGATGATTAGTAGAGTCAAGGGGGCACACAGAGGATGCTGAGGTGCAGAGAGCCAGCTTTGTCCTTCAGCACCAACACAGCCAAACACTGATGGGAAATGTTAAGTTAGAGTTGGAGGTCTGGAGTGGAAGTCCTGTGCTTTCAAGCTTAAGAAGATTTGGAATCTCCCACCGGGAGGAATTGGCAAACGGACTGATGACCAAGGAATAAACACAAGAGAGTACAGTAAGAAATGACAAGAAGAACATAACTAGTAAGGGAAGTAACAACAGTGATATCAGAGAGATAAAGAGACTTCTAAAAAAGAGTGGTGGGTGCTGGAAAGATGGCTTATTAGTTAAGAACACAGGTTGTTCTTCCCGGAATCCTTATGATGGTTTACAGTCACCTGTATCTCCAATCAAAGGAGATCCATCCTCTTCTAGCCTCCAAGAGATACATGAGATAATTAGAACCCTCCCACCCCCCCACAAATAAAACTAAAGGTTAAAAAACTTAAAAACAAAGAGAAGAGGCTGAGGAAGCAGAGTCTTGTCAAGAGGAGAAGATGAGAGTGAGGACCCAAAGCAGGGAGTGAGGTGTTGGCTGTTGGGCCCAGTTTAGACTGTTGGAAGTTGCATGGGAGGAAGTAAGCCTGCCTAGGGTGTCATTGTTGTATGCCTGACGCTAAGAACTAAGGTCTAGTGTGAAGAAGAGGTAAGACATTATCTGTGAATTAGGTGTAGAGGATGAACAAATATGGAAAAGCAAAAGAGGTCTGAAAAAATGCAAAGAGATCATGCTTGTTTAGAAGCCAGAGGATGAAGTAATTCTTACTGCGTTGTCTGAGGTAAGTTGACCCAACTCTTCGGAGCTTCTAGATCCTTTGAATAGTGGAGATGCTTATGGTCTTCACAAAAACTTCAGTGTTTACATTAGTTCATTCATTCATTCATAACAGGGACCCCTTAGTCCATGACAGTCACTGATGTGGCCCAGATACATAAAAATAAACAAGATTATCTCTATTGCAGTTGAATGGAAATCAGGGGAGGAAATGATTAAGGTTTCTAAGGTGGTTTACGAATTTGGAAAGGAGCCAAAGAAGGAAGCCATATTGCATTCACACTTGGGCCAACGTTGATCATCCAAGTGACAATGTTTGATGCACAGGTTGACATTTTTGACAAGTGATGACAGATTTATAGGTGATTGGAGCTGAAGTGAGAGCTTAAGCCTGAAGAGGGAAAATGCTTGCTGAGAGATGGAGGCAGACTTGCAGGCCTGGCTTGGGATGCAGAACAGAGCAGACACAGACAGAGTCTAAAGACTCAAGGGAAGCCAGAAGGGAGACCAGAGAACAGAGGTGGGGCCAGCCTAATTAACATAGAGCATAGGTACTTTTTCAGGTAATTTTTAAAGAAGGGCTTTGTTTTGATTAGTATCATCATTATTATTTACTTACTATTTTTTAATGAAAGAATTACATTTTTCCTAAGTGATCTTGTGATTCTGACACAGCTCTGTGGCACATTACCTACCCTCAGCTTGAAGGTACTGCCGTGGGGAGAGAAGGAATACTGTGTTCGACTTTGAGTTTAGGAAGAATGGGGTAATCCTGAAGATTGTTTGCACAAATACTCCAAAGGTGAGGAGGCTCTGCAAAGGTAAAAGACCAGGAAGTGTTTAGCCAGCACAAAGGAATTTGTAGATACCGGAAACACTGGTCTGTATGTCTCCACTTTATTTTAAATGCAGAATTGTCATCATCCAAGGCTGTGCCACTCTGCTAGGTGACAATTTAGGCTGACTCATACTGGTTACCTGAAGGTACCCTGTCCAGGTCGGTTAAAGGAAAGACTTCCATTAGCCTCTAGAACAGTGTTTAGTATGTGGATGGCATTGACTGAATGAAATAAATAATCAATTAAGTCAAGAAGTTGGTTGTTAAGACTTGTTCTGAAAGTAGTCATGTACAGGATGAATGAATGAGTGGATGAAAAGTCTACATTTCTGCTGAAAGAAGTGCAGCCAAAATTCAACTTCGTCATCCTGAAGAATATCTGACCTCTACAGAGCTCTTTTAGATTCTGAACACTGATAGAAGGGCTTTAGCCACAATAATAAAGTCAATCTTTATTTTAAAAAAGTAGGTCCTATGTGTGGATGTGGCCTGGAACCCCCGCACAGATGGGGCCCATGATAGCTCGGTGTAGGACTGAAGACCCTAGTGAGGGAAACAGGGACTGTTTCAGTCAAGATCTTGATGGCTGACTCTTTGACCCTCCCCCATATAAGCCGGGGAGTGACAGACTGGCTAGATCCCAGGGGAGGACTTTGCAGCCAGCCCTGAGGAGACAGGATAAGCTGGGGTTGGATGGAAGGGAAGGAGGTCCTCCCCTGTTGGTGGACTTGGAGGGGGCAGGGAGGAGGGAGATGAGGGAGGGAGTGAGGGTAGGAGGGAATGAGGGAGGGGGCTACGCCTGGGATTCAAAGTACCTAACCTGTGATTGATATAAAAATAAATAAATTTTAAAAAAAAGTAGGTCCTTATTTTATGGCCTAGGGAAGAGACATAGGGTGTTGTGTAATGATTTAAGGTTACGTAAGTGTGGCTGGGACCCAGGATTCCAACCTGGGTTTGTCTAAGCTAAGTCCTGTCCTCAGCAGTCGGGGAGCTGTGTGGGGTGGTAGAGTATAGATCGTCTACAATGTAGACCTTCAGAAGCCCCTCTGGAGCGACGTCACGTACAGAGTGCTGCCCTGAAGCTCAGAGGGTATGCCTTGCTTTGCATGTTGGGGGTGTTCCTAGATAGCACAAAATAATTGGAAATCCTTTCACATAAATATGAAAGTGTTTTTATTTTGTTAGCATAATGTTTGCTCATCTAAAATATTACCTGTTAATTTTATATCTGTTAATATTTCATTGACTTAAATAGCTATTTTTTATTTTATTTTAAAGTAGGTTATAGAAAATATATATTCATTGCTTACATAAAATGAAGGCAATTCAAATTTAAACTATGGATTTACTTGACTAATTGCCTTTTTTCCTCCCTTTATGACATGTATAACCTGAAGCTATCCATACAGCTTGTTACTGTTTCCTATGCGTTGTACTGTTACATATTGTGGCCAGAATTTATAAATTAGACCTCTGCTTTAAATGCTATAAATGCTCATTTCCATTTTGTGTTTTTATGCATGTACACACACAGAGTAAATTGTAAATATAAAATGTAAACATTAAAAAATAAAATTGGTTTATATAAATAAAATTTTATTAATCGAGAGAGAAGAATGAAATCAGGACACTCACAGGAAAATGGGAATTGGGTAAAAGCAAAAACCATCACATTATATGAAAAAATAAATAAATGATTACTTTTCAGCTCCCTCTCTAGAGTAATTGCCTGCACAGAGAATTTCTGGGTATTTTTGTAGTGACTTCTTGGGAAAAGTTACAGGCAGGTTGAAAAAGGATATGTATAAAATCTTACCACAAGGGGGCATCCTAGCTTCATGTGAATCAAATCCATTGCCTAGGTAGCCCTGTTCCTAAGGAAACGTGGAGTTTACTAAAAATCCACATTGTATTTGCCTCCATAGGAAATAGAGGATAGTCAGCTTCCTTCCCTTTCTTTCTTTCTTTTTTTCTACCTACTTATCTTTCTTTCTTTTCTTTCTAGCTTTTTCTTCTGATCTCATCAGTTGTCCTTGATTTTATTTGTGTATGTTCTGTGGTATCAGATTAATGTCTGGGGGAAGTCTTTAAAATATCAAATGCAATTCTATTAGTCCAGTATGTTACTCTCACTAATTCATTCCTCATTCAGTCATGCATTTAGGGACTCGTTCACCTAACCAATCTACACAGAGACATATTGAGCTGTTTCTCTGCACTAGGCAGAGAACAAAAAGGCCCTCAAGACACATCAGGGGCACAAACATCTCACCCTTACGGACTGCCTTCCGTACAGTCACCGTGTGATCACATGATCACAGACAACTTTCAGTCACCACTCTGCGAAAAAGAAGAATGTGGCCACGTGATAGCACAGGGAGGTTCTTCAGGGTTGGTGATACCGGCGGAATGACGCATTTGATCTGAACCATGAAGATGAGTTACATAAAGGAGAGACGCGAATCTTGCGGTTGAAAGGAAGGTGGGCAAGGCCTTGCAGCACGGCAAGACGAAAACGAGGAAGCGGCAAGTGAGAGAGGACCAGCTGACAGCAGAGGAGAGCCAGGGGATGGAGCTCCCATAGCTTTGCAGTCTGAGCTTAAAGATTTTGTCTTCACCGCGAGAGCCTGAGAGGATGCTGCTGTTGCACAGTACAGAAGCTATACCCACATGTGGCAAACGAATAAGCTACTAATTCTGCTTCGAGGACTGGATGCCAGCGCCTAACCCCACTCACCTGGGCATTTACGAACTTGGTGGCACGATAGTCCATCACTCAGCAATATTAATCAAGATTAAGATTGTCTTTTGAAGATCCTCTACTTCTCTCGTGTGTTTATTTTGAATCGCACTAAAAACCATCGTTCTGGAAGACAGGACCCATAAGATATGTCGTCTTAACAAACAAATGGAACTAATTATCTCATCCACAACAAAACACAATCCACGAAAATAGAAAAGATATGAATGAAAATGTTTACTCTGTGGTCACATTGTCTCTAAAAGAGCCACATCTTAGAAGCCAGGCCTGTGTATGTGACTGCACAAATGTTTATCTTGCTTGGGGCCTCAGTTGTTTTCATGTGTAAGTTGAAGCACTGGCCTAGTTTATGTTCTCTTGAGTCTGTGAATCTATGCATTTACTCATAGAAAGCAATATGTGCATGTTAGTAATTCAATGTAAGTGGGATTGATATTACAGAATGCCTGGTACGCATTAAATGCAGATGTGCGAGTGAGAAGTGGAAGGTTTTGCATATAACACATTCTGAATCTTACAGTTACATCAGAATAAGCTACATTATTGCTATTGATAGTCCACTGTGCATGGCATTAGATCTTGATGCTATTATTTAATCTTCAGAAATTCCTTGTGAGGTAGACTTCAAGAAAGCTCTCACAGATTCAAAAGTTTGTTAAAAGTCTTATAGTTCAGTCATTCCCCACCTTCATTTTTGAGACAGGCTCTCTCACTGAACTTGGAACTCACTGGTTGCCTAGACTGGCTGCCAGTGAGCTACTGGGAGCCACCTGTCCCAAATTTCCAGCCCTCTGCTGGTTGGAAGCACACAACACACCCAGGCTTCTTTTGTTTGTTTGTTTGTTTTATGGGTATTTTTGCTTGCATGTATATCTATATATCATGTGTGTCTAGTGTCTGTGAAGGTCAGAAAAGGCATCAGATCTCCTGGAACTGGAACCAAAGTCACTTGTAAGCTACTATGTGGGTTCTGGGAATTGAGCCTGGGGCCTCTAGAAGAAGAGCAGATGCTTTTAACAGCTAATCATCTCTGCAGCCCCAACAGTAAACACTTTATTTGCTTAGTCATCTCCCCAGCGTCCAGGAGCTGAGGCTTTTTTTAAAAAAAAAATGATACGAGTATTGAAGGAAGCAGAGGTAACTTCACTGGAATTACAAATACAGAATTCAAGTGGGCTGTTGCATAAGTGTGAGGAATTTTGCTACACTCTCACATCTTAAAAGTGATGAATAGACTTGACTAAAGTAATTAAACATGAGTTCTCCCAGATGCAGCTGTGAAGGTGTTCTTTCCCTGAGCACAGCCCACTTGTTACGGTGCACTTCCTGTGGTAGCAGAGGACCCACCAAGGACTTTACTCCAGAGTCATCTATTTTAAAAGAACAATCAGACAGCCGACTTTCACCGCTTTCTCACTTCATCTTATCTTGAGGACAATTTGTGAGCTTTGCTTCTCCTTTTGTCTTACATTCTACATGCCTGGACAGTGACTGTCCACAGGAGCTTGGTGTTCTGGAAAGTGGCTACATCCCTGTGTTTTCCTCTCTAGCCATGTCTCTGACTCTCCCTCTTGGGTATCCTTAGAGTCTGACAGTCACATCAATGATGATTGAGGTTGAGAGATCTGTGTGAACCGCATAACTCATGGGTTTGGTTACTAGATCTGTTCTCACAAGTCACACACAGGAGACACTTGGTGTTTCAAGTGTGTTCCTTGGTGCACTTCACAGGACTTAAGTACACTTTGATTCAGCGGTAATGATTTCATAGTCCTCTTCTGATGGGCACAGTAACATCATTCTCACTCTGCTCCCCCTCCCTTAATGGTATGATTGCCACTATCATGACCGGTGGCCTGAGAGGGAGAGTGAGGCATAAACAGCTGGGGGTGATGTAGACCTCAGGCAGCGAGTGCACTTGATGAGAAACGGACTTCTCAGGAGGCAGGCTTCAATGTGCAGCTCATTCAATTGGGGGAAACAAAGGCTATTTAAACCTTTCAGGAACGGGTAGAGGCTTTCAGGGTGAGTGTACATCATTGACCAGGTCTAAGGTGCTGGGAATACCTTATTTGTATGAAGAGGAATTCCAGAACTTGCTGGACATGACCTTCCAAGAAGAAGGAAAGTTTAACCTGTAACCTGTCCACCAGGCTACTTGACTCAAAGATGGCAAAGGTGAGAGCCGAAAGGCTATGTGCAGGCCCAGGGCAGGGAGGGAAGAGTTTCCTTCCTGCTGCTCTCAGGACCCGATTTCTGGGTTTGGATATGCCTCGACCTCACTCATGCTACAAGCTGGCTCTCCCAGCCCTGCTATGGTAGCAGCAAAAGATGAATATATGCCATAGATAATTCTTGCCCATGAACTTGGTCGAATCTTCATCTGATGGTCAATACCCTGCACTTGAGTTCTGATAAATTATCACACTTAGACATCTGTACTGCTCTATGCTCATCCTGCCAGCAGAAAGATGTAAAAATAATAAAATAATGGTGATTTGTGAGATAAATAGTAACTAGCTTCATTCACATTAGAAGTGGCTTGTAGCTTGACAAAAGTGTTATAATGAGAGCAAAATATGGTCTGTGTTTTCCTCTTTAGACTGAACCATGTTTCTCTCATCTTGTCAGATTACCCTCCCATGCCACAGAAGCGTGTTTATGGCACCTGGCTGGGAAAGACTGGCCAGGATGAGGTTGATGCCATGATCCTGGCTCTGTACAGAGTCTGTGCAGTAGCCACACAAAGTCCCCATTCATCATATTGTTTTGGATTTTTTAAATGCATTAAGGTGTTTTCTAACAGGAGACAAAAGTTTAAAGAGGTGCTGAAAGATCTAGGAAGCAGAGTTTTGCAATATGGTAAACAATATTCAGTTCAATAGGTTATCACCAGGAAAGAAGTTAACTAAAGATACCCCATTGCTTCAGAAGTCTATGAGCAATTTAAAATCTGTCACTGCTTTTAACAAGGGGACATTGTGAATAATAGTCATTATTTGTTAAATACTTTTCCCAGCTGATAAAATGTCATTTCGTTTTCACTCTAATAAAAACACAAAATGATTTCAACTCAAAGCAAATGTAAGAACATGCAGAGTTACTCCAGTAAAGGTATTGAATCTTTTTTCTTCCCTTAAAAGAATTTGTAATGCCTTTCATGAAGGGCATATGCCATTTTTTGTCACTACCACAGACTGGAAAAACAATGACAATAGGGCTCAAGGAAACCAAACAGTTCATGGGAGGCTGAGAACTTAGAAACATAAAAATATCTCTGGGAATAAGGAGTTTTGAAACATCATGTATACATATTAATTGTAGCTTCTTCAGAAACCATCCCTCACTCTAGGGTAAAGAACTCAGGACAGTTGTGTTTGGAACTGGGTCTGCTGGTATGTATTCTAATGCTAATTACAACCCCCCCCCCCAAATCTGTTTGCCACCCAGATGAGCACATTCTCATGTATACTGGTCTTTGTTGTGTACACCTTGCTCTACCTAATTTAAAGCAGATTGATTAATAAAGTTGCTGAAGCATGTAACTGGGCAGAAAAGAAGTAGGTGGTGGGGGTGGGGGTAGGTTCCCCAGGCTTGGCATCTGAGAGGGACTCCAAGGCTGAGAGGGGAGGAGGGAGGAAGCAGAAGATGCAGCAGAAGGAGAGGAAGTTAGAGTGAAGGAACACACCACGGGACACTATGGACCACGGCACATGGCCATGAGGGCTGGCTTGATAGAACAGAAGCAACCTGGACAGGAATGACTAAAGCAAGCAGCATGGGGTGTGTAGCTGGGAAGTAACAAAATAGGTTAGAGGATTGATGCCTACCCAGCTACTGTGCTCTAAAGCTTTTATAAATCCAAGAGGTCTCTGTCTTGATTATTTGGGAAATAGCTGGGGTAGAGAAGCCCTTAAGAGTCTGATATCCACTTACAGCAACCCAGTTGAAGCCCTTCCTAGTAATGATACTTATTACAATGGATGAGTTACCAAAGGTCAAATGAAGGCTTGATTAATGAGAAAATAAACCCAGAATGTATAAATTCTGATTAATTCAGTATTCCCCTACACACACACACATACCCCTCTTTTATAATAAATTTGTGCAGAATGTTTTCTTAGTTCTCCACTGTTCTTCTTGTCTTTTATCAGTCACCTCACAAAGACTGCAACATACTCTGTGGTATCATGTACAGAAGGTAAAGTCACTTGCCTGAAAGGGCAGACTAGACACCAAGTCAAAGTTTATATTTTAAATGGTATTACAGAGTAAATGTGAATTACTTCTTTTTCTATCTTCTCACCTGCTAAGGAGAGAAGATAGTAGTAGTTTCATGCCAAATCTACAGGCAGACTTACTTTTATATTAATTCAGTCATCCCTGGTAGATTGGTATTGTGGAGGATTCTAAATGGGTATGTGTTCAGAAAGAAAATAACACTAAAGCCATAGCTTAGAGACCAAAAGTATGGGCTGAAAAATCACAGTCATAGCCAACCTGCTAGGTATGAAACCGGACAGTTAATATCATTTTCCAGTTCCCGGGATGGCAAAATAGTACTGTGACTTCTATAGGAAGTGATGTCTATAGGGCTTGAATGAGGAAACAGATTTCAAGAACATGGCTTAGCTGTTATTAGAACTACACTTGAGTTTCTTTCTAGTCTTGTATCTTAAGGTGGTTCCAATTCCAATAGTTACATAGCCAAAGACCTGATTTCCTAACTGACCCTATTCGTGTCCTTTCCTTTGAAGTCAGAATGAGGGCACCTTACACCTCGAGAATCACTTCCCACACAATGCTGCCCTCACACCAGATTACCTGTATGAGTCCAGGCACTTTTCAATAGCTTCCGCTGATGTTTGAAGATGTACCCTTTGAAGAATTGTGAACTATGGTGACAGTTTAAATGCCATGTTTGCCATAATGCTTTGGTACAGCTGTTGGAATATTCACAATCTGAGGCATTGCTTAGACCTCAGAAGAATCACAAGAGCAAGTCTACCACCTTTCTCCAGGAAGTGAAGATGCAGCAATGTCACTGGGCAGCTAAGACATGGTAACAAACATAAAATCTTTGTATCTTCAGAGCAACACCCGTGCAAAGTCATTTAAGGAAAAGCTAAAGTAGCTGGACTTCTAAGATTGCATTCATCATTAGTAATAGTGTTAGTGTGTTGGCTCAAACTCAAGAGTCCCTTTTTAGATTTAACTAAGGTATTTTATAATCAATCTGTCAAGTTTATATTGTAGAAGTCCTTATTCCTTAAAAAATGATCTTAAGTCAACAGAAAATGATAGAGACTTAGTCCTACGGGAACATGGAATTCTGAAATAATAATCCTTTGTGATGCTGCTACTCAGATAATTACTCTTGCTTTGAGATAACTTGTGATGGGCAAAGCGAAAAAGTCGCATATAGAAGATAGACAAAAAACCCAGAATCTCCAAAACAATCCTTTACAACAACAGATCATCTGGAGGTATCTCTGTCCCTGACCTACAGAGCAATAGTAATAAAAACTGCATGGTATTGGCATAGAAACAGAACAGTGGATCAATGGAACCGAATAGAAGACCCAGAAATGAACCCACACACCTATGGAAACTTGATTTTTGACAAAGAAGCCAAAACCATTCAATGGAAAAAAGACAGCATCTTCAACAAATGGTGCTGGTCCAACTGGATATCTGTATGC
>JAQQSO010004345.1:0-12870 GCA_028658305.1 Pachyuromys duprasi | reverse complement strand
TTTTTCATCTATTCCAATTATTCTTAGGTTTTGTGTTTTGATGGCATCCTTAATTTCTTGGATGTTTTGTGCTTGGGACTTTTCCTTTTTTTTTTTTTCCTTGAGTGAGGAGTCCATTTCAGCCAGCATATCCTCAGCTCCCAAGATTCTCTCTTCCATCTCTTGTATGCTATTGTTGATGCTTACCTTTGTGGTTCCTGATCTTTTCTCTAAGTTCTCCCGCTCCAGCTTCTTCTCCCTTTGTTTCTTCTTTATAGTTTCTAATTCTGTTTTCATGCTTTGTACTGTTTCCTTCAACTGATTGACTGTGTCTCCTATTTTGGTTGTTTCCTCTCTGTTTATCTTTAATTGTTCCTCTATGTAGGCAGTTAAATTCTTCTCCATTTCTTTGGGGGCCTTGTTCATTTCCTCTTTTTGTTCCTCTTTTTGTTCCTCAAATATCTGCATAATCATAGCTTTAATATAATTTTCCTGTGTCTCTGCTGAATTAAAATCTCCACTGCTTTTGGGTGTTTCTGCTGGGGCCATGGTGTCCTGATTTTTGTTGGGTGAGTTTTTTCACCGATTTTTGGGCATTTCTTTATATATATTCAAGGAGCTGTTTGTGCTTTAAGGCTGAACTTCAGACTGGAACTGTCAATCTCTTGTGTCAGGAGTATTCTTCAAGAAGATCAGGGAGTTCCAGTGGTTTGTTAGTGTGTGTTGTTGTCTCAGTTTATCTCTGTTGTGGGCTCTGTGTGCCTGGCTTCCTGTTCTGTGGTAGAAGCTGTGAGCACTGTAGGCTGGTCCCCCTTCTGGTCTGGAAGTTTTGTTCCTCATTCTGTGCTAGAGTCTGAGTGTCCTGGTTTGAGATGTCAGCTGGGGGTTCTGTGCTTCGCCCTAGGCTTGCTGTTAAGGTCTCTCCCCTGGACTGGAGGCTTGGCTCCCCCTTCTGTGCTATGGGCGGTGCACCATGGTCTGAGATGATATTTGTGGCACACACAGTGGTTCTGGATTGGTTGCAGGCGTTGCTGAGCAATGTACATCCGCTGTATGCAGGCCTGTCTGAAATGGTGCCCAAGGCCTTCTCAGTCCGTCCCATGGACACACACAGGGACTGAGGTGGTTGCTGGCGGACCCAGCAGTGTGCCCCCGCAGTGTGCAGTCTGGTCAAAACGGTTCCCTAGGCCCTCACAGTCTGAGGTGGTTTTGGAGGACACGATCGGTGTGCACCTGCCGTATTCCTGCTGGTTGAAGCAGACCCCGGGTCCTTCCCAGACTAGCCAGTGAACACTCACACGGGCTGAGGTGGTTGCTGGCAGACCCGAGCAGTGTGTGCCAGCAGTGTACAGGCCAGTCAAAATGGTCTCCAATGCCCACTCAGTCTGGTTCGTGTACACACACACACACACACACACACAGGGACTGAGGTGGTTTCCAGCGGGGGCAATCAGTGTGCTCCTGCCATATGCCTGCCTGTTGAAACAGAACCCAGGTTCTCTCAGACTGTCCCGTGGACTCACACAGGGACTGAGGTGGTTACTGGCAGACCCGAGCAGTATGTGCCTGCAGTGTGCAGGTCAGTCATAATGGTACTAGCGTCCTCCTCAGTCTGGTATTGCGGCTGTGGGCAACCAGCGCGGCTGCTTGTTCAGATCAGAGCTGTGCGCCACCGGTCACCCAGAGATTTTTCCGGGGAATAACTGGGTATCCCTAGGATTTTCCCACTTGATTTCCTCGTCATAGGAGTTCCGCTCACCTGGCAATCACAAATGCTGGTGTTTTAGGTCCCAGAGTTCAGTCTCCTGGTCTCTGCATTGTTTCTGCTGTCCTACTCCACAGACACGGTGTCCTCTCGTGGAAGTGATCTTGGATCCCCTCATGTTGAGCATTTCTTAAGTGTTCCTCTGCCATTCTATAATCCTCTGTTGAAAATTCTCTGCTTAGCTCGGTACCCAATTATTTAATTGGATTTTTTTCGTTGGTTGGTGTCTAATTTCTTGAGGTTTTAAATATATATATATATATTCTGGATATTAGTTCTCTTATGGATGTAAAGTTGGCAGCTTTATTTGTAACAGCCAGAATCTGGAAACAACCTAGATGTCCCTCAATGGAGGAATGGGTACAGAAATTGTGGTACATCTACACAATGGCATACTACCCATCTATTAAAAACAAGGAAATCATAAAATATTTAGACAAATGAATAGAACATCCTGAGTGAGGCAACCCAGAAACAGAAAGACAGTCATGGAATACACTCACTAATATGCAGATATTATCCATATAATATAGGATAGCCATCTACAGACCTTAAAGAAGCTAAACACTAAGGTGGATACTTAAATCTCTTTCAAATCGCAAACAGGATAGACACCAGAAGTGGTGGAAGAGAGGAAACATGATGGGAGTCTACTATAGAGGGTCCTCTTAAAGGACTTAACCAACAAGGGATCAAAGCAGATACTGAGACTCAGGGCCAAACTTTGGGCAGAGAACAGGTCGTTTATTAAGGAAGAGAGGGGTGAGATTACAGGGACAGAAGGGACAGGAGCCCCACAAAGAGACCAAAAAAACTAAAAGATCTAAGCCACGGTGTCCTGCAGAGACTGATGTACCAATGGAGGACCATGCATGAACCTGGACCACCGCTAAGATGTGGACAATTGGCAGCTCAGTCCCCATGTGGATCTCTGAATGAGGGAAACACGGCTGCCTCTATCATGAACTCAGTTGACTTCTCTCTGATCACTTGCCTTGGTAGGCCATGGAGGAAGAAGATCCAAGCAGTCCTGATGAGACTTAACAAGCTATGGGCAGATGGCAAGAGTGGAGAACTCCCCCTTTCAGTGGACTAGGGGAAGGAGATGGGGGAAGAAAGAGGGTGGTTTGGGCCTGGGGGAACTGGGAGAGGGGGCTTCAATCAAGATATATAATGAATAAATTGTGAAGAAAAAAATAAAAACTAAACAAAAACAAGTAAACAAACAAGCAAAAAACCACCTTATTTTCAGTTATGTGTATATAGGTGTGGTTGAATGTCACCACACCAAGGTGAGTTTGAGTTCCAGTCGAGTCAGAAGGAGGATGTCTTCTTGAGCTAGAGTTTCAGGTATCCATGAGCTGTCTGAGTGTGGGTACTTTGCAAGAGCATGAAGTAATCTTAACTGCTGATCTAACTCTGAAGCCATGTATTTCAAGTTTGTTTTCCCCTCAGATACTGCTTTGTCAAGTGAAGCAAATATTCCATTCTGAAGAGGACAATGTATGAATATTGAAATGAGTAAGAGAGTATAAACTGGCTTAGTAACTAGAGAGAATAAAGAAGCAATGCTCCTCAGAAAAAAAAAAAAAAGAGGAGTTTATGCTTCCATTAAGCAGCACACTGCTGGAGAGCCCAAGGTGGTGTTAGGTGCAGAGAGCTGTGAAGTGCAAGCAAGAGCCGAATGAGAGCAACTGAAATCCTTGGGTCCTTAAGTTTATTCTCACCTTATTTCAGTAAGACTGATTGCCTTTTGTCACCCTGTGAAAATGTGAAGTTTAGAGAAGACTAGATATGGCTGGAATGGCTAAGTGGTTATAGCACTTGCTGTAAAATCTTGAGGATCAGCATTCATATTCTCATAACCCATGTAAAGGATGGGTGGTGTGGTGGTCCACTGCAATTTCTAAAGACTGAGAAAATGGATCCTGATAGTAAACTAACCAGGAACACTAGCATGACCTCATTGCTCATGCTCTCGGTTTAATTGAGGGACACTGCTTCCTCAAATGATGTGGAAAAGTGATAGAGGATGCCTAACATCAACCTTATGCCTCCATATTTATGTTATACCTGTGGCCATGTGGACCCACATACGTGTATGGAGAAAGCATGTGTGAATTTGCAAGAGAACGAGAGAGAGAGAGAGAGAGAGAGAGAGAGAGAGAGAGAGAGAGAGAGTTGGGCATTTAGTATATATAAGTCTAACGCTAAAAATTGCTATAGAGAGGAATGAGTCTGCTGTTCGTTGCTGGTTTTCCATTTGAGTATTTGATGGTGAAGAGTTGTAGCTGAGGCACAGGAGATGAAACATTATAGAATTTTAGGTGGAAACCTTTGAGAAAGGGTGCTATGGTATGACTGAATTCTGCTGCATCCTTACTCACTGTATAGGTTGAAACTAATATTTACAATCATATTGAGAATTAAGAATGTCAGTAATTAATTCTAGTATTCATCATGAATCAGGTGGCTGCCCTTGGCATTTAAATATGCCTGCTTGCATCTTCTTCCACATAATGGCACAACAATTAAAGCATCACCAATGAAGCCTTGACTACTCACTTAAACTATGGAGTACTTAGTGGTAGACTTCCAAGGATCCAGATTCATGAACAACACATCTTTATCATCCATAAATTATTTATTTTAAAGCATGTTGTTATGGTAACATGAGTGCTCTAAGACAAATGACAATGATTTAACGGCACAAGTTTCACTAACATAAACAAAGCCACAGCTGCAGATAGGTTGAAATCCTGTGCTGAAGAAGGGATGTGTGACCCTATGCTGCAGCATTAGAAAGTGAAAAGTGAGTCCACCCACAACAGGAAAATATCACCAAAAACGCCAAACTCATTGTTTTCAAACATGGATTTGCTTTGAAATCACAATGATATTCTCATTGAGAGAAACAATTCTCTCAATTTGCACCCTTCTACTTCCTTCTTTCCTTTTTTTTTTTTCTCCTATGAGTCCTTACTTCTTGAACAGGAATACTCTTACATTCTTGTGTTCTTTGTCTGTTTATTTCATTATAAAAAATTAGATGTGGATAAGCTCCTCTTTTTTACATTTATTCCCCTGTCAGCAACAACTGCAACAGTTCTTGGACTAGAATTTGTATTTATTAAGTACTTGTTAAATAAAATAATATTTCAGTTCATTTATACAGTGTCTTCAAGTTTATTGTACTTAACAATAATACACCACATATCAGTGGATAAATTATTGTAATTTTATATTTTTTCTTGATTATCTCTTTATTTTCTATATTTTCTCACATTACTATGTATTACTTATAAAATCTCTTTGTGTACATGATTTTTTAATTTTGTATTGATATGCTTTGAAAAAAAACATATGTAGCGATGTATCAGAGCAGATATTAAGACTCGCAATCAAGACTTTGGCAGAGGGCTTTAAGTGATGATAGATCTGGAGGAGGTTGTTGAGACTTGGGGAGAACAAGAGCTCCACAAAGACCAAACTGAACAGGGCACAGGGGTCTTGTATGAGATGGTTTCTACAATCAAGGACCATGTGTGGATGTGGCCTGGAACCCCCGCACAGATGGGGCCCATGATAGCTCAGTGTAGGACTGAAGACCCTATTCAGGGAAACAGGGACTGTTTCAGTCATGATCTTGATGGCTGACTCTTTGACCCTCCCCCATACAAGCCGGGGAGTGACAGCCTGGCTAGATCCCAGGGGAGGACTTTGCAGCCAGCCCTGATGAGACAGGATAAGCTGGATTTGGATGGAAGGGAAGGAGGTCCTCCCCTGTTGGTGGACTTGGAGGGGGCAGGGAGGAGGGAGAAGAGGGAGGGAGTGGGAGGGTAGGAGGGACTGAGGGAGGGGGCTACGCCTGGGATTCAAAGTACCTAACCTGTGATTGAGATAAAAATAAATAAATTAAAAAAAATAAAATTTATTAACAATAAAAAAAGAAAAAAAACATAAAGTACTTTCCATCTTAACATTTCAATGCACCAAATCAGAAACAGATTATAAAAATTCCTATAATGTTTTAACACTATGAGACTATGTATAATCACATCAGTGCTGAGGTAACATTGTGGCACACCTATGAATTGGCCTACTTAGGGTGGAACACCATGGGGCTGGAACAGAGCCAGGCTAACCAGACTGTAAAATCTTTTCTCTAGTCCATTTCCACAGTTCAAGAGTTACCATTATACAATGTTCAAAAACACAGTATCAAAGCTAAATTAGGGTCTCTTCTAGACATGATCCATGTCATATGTTCCTTATGTCTTTCACTATCCTTCAATCATTTATTAACAGATTATTTTGTAGAAACTATACAGTCCATATGATCCCTATTTATTTCATTATCTGTCAGTTAACCATTTTATTTTTCTTCTACATGGACGAGGTATTGAGAAATATTTATTTTAATTAAAATTACAAACTTATTTATAGTCAATGATTAATAGTAATAATAAAGTATTTTCCAATAAGAAATTACTTGTGTAAGTTCATTGTGTAGTTTTACTTATAGCACATAACCAAAGATAGTGAGACTTTTTTGACTTGTATCATAAAATAAAATGTGAAACTTTTGGAAATATCGGTAGTGTCTTCCAGATTAATATTATGATCTTCATGGCCATTTGCCTGAGTGAGTACTCCCCTGTCTTTCCAGAGCGCTGAGGGTCCTCTGATCACAATGAATCTTGCTCTAAAAATCACCACACAGTACACTTGCAAAGTCTATATGATAGCTGCAGGTGTAAAAATGTCTGTTTGAAAATGTTCACATAGTGCAGACATCGCTGTCCTCAAAGGAACATCAAGTCTATCTTGCTGTACACACTTGTATACTGGCTTCTCAGTCAGAAAACAGGCTGCATGTAGGCCTCCTCTCTAACATGCCACACTTTTTATCATTACACGGCAAAATAAAAGGCAAAGAAGAAAAAACAAAAGAGAAAAATAATCTACTAAGCATTTGAGGTGTTTTAATAATGTTTCTAACGTGATACTAATGATTTACATAAATTTTACAATAACAGTTTTCTAATATAAAGAAATACATTAGAAAGTAGACTAAAATATCTTTTAATACTGAGTATGAAAGATATTTCCTTGATGAAAGAATATAAGATGATTCTAAAAAATATTATATAAAATAAAAATATTTATGTTGAAAAATAAAACAAACTGAAGACAAGTTGGGTGGCACATGCCCATCCTCCTAGCACTTACGAGGCTAGGGGGAATGACTGTAATTTTCCCATCAACCGAGGATGCACAAGAGTTCCAAGTCAAGACTTTATATCAAACATAAAGTCAAATAAATTGAAATAAAATTGTGTATAACTGGAAGATTAACTCAACATGAATATCATAGTAGAATCAGGAGAAACAAAGGGGAAGAAAAATGAACAGTAATCAGAAAAACAAATCACAGAACTAAGATCCAGTTATAAGGTTCAAACCATATATATACACATATATAATCAATACAAATGATGACAAAATAAAACAAAAAGAAAATAACATAATTCATTTGGGGGGGAATATGGATACATATTTAATCACTAGCAGATGCATTCACTTATTAAAATTTTGCGACCATGTCCTTATTTACTTTATTTACCCATCATAACAATTCTTTAAAAAATTAATTTATTTTTAATTTATTACAATTTATTCGCTTTGCATCCCAGCTGTAGCTCCCTCCCTCATTCCCTCCCAATTCCACCCTCCCTCTCTCTTCTTCTCCCATGCACCTTCCCCAGGCCACTGATGTGGGAGGTCCTCCTCCCCTTCCTTCTGAATCTAGCCTATCAGGTCTCATCAGGACTGGCTGCATTGTCCTTCTCTGTGGCCAGGTAAGGCTGCTCCCTCTCAGGGGAAGGCAGTCAAAGAGCCAACCACTGAGTTCATGTCAGAGACTACCCCTGTTCCCCTCACTTTCACACTGAGCTACATCTGTGCAGGAGTTCTAGGTTATCTCCATGCATGGTCCTTGGTTAGAGTATCAGTCTCTGAAAAGACTCCTGGACCCAGGTTTTTTGGTTCTCCTGCTCTCTGTGTGGAGCTCCTGTCCTCTCCAGGTCTTTCATCTCCCCTTCTGTCCTCTGTGGCCATGGCATCCTGAACATGCCCCATCTCATCTGATCTCGGAAACATAATTCATTTTTTGAGGTTAAAACTTCTTGACAACTGCATATAGTTAACCTGAAATGTATAGGACATACAAATACATAAATACCAAACATCCAAATGAATTATTCTCAAACTGAATTTGTTTTTTAAAGAATAGATGTAATAAATAATACTTATTCCAGAATGTGCAAATGTTAAGGTAAAATAAGCCATATAATGTAATTAAATTCTATTCACAAAGTAATGGATAAAAAATAATTTGATGGAGGAAAATACTACTTAATAAGATTCAAAACTCATTATCTAAAATATAACATGTATTAACAATGGATTAAACCCTTAATTGGATGGAGGAAGCAATAATAGTTTTAAGATTCAGAACACAATCATAGTTTTAAAAGCTTGGGTTGAGTAAGATATTTTTAAAAAAACCTTCACTTAAAAGTAATGAGATATCATTCTAACCCAAAAAGAAATTAAATAATTTACCAGATGTGTATTACTTTAAAAGAGAGGAAACAAATGGACATAAGTAACACCATTATCACGCAACTTGTGATTCTACTATTGTAAAAAAAGAAGGAAAGAAATTACTATAATAATTAAAAACATTGGAACAAATTATTAGGATTGTTTTAATAGGAATTCTGTAATAATATAGATTCAGACAATTATGTTTATACAGAGAATCCAGTAATAACTTAGAAACAATGTTCAAACAAATTTTGTCTGAAATTTTACAACTAGAGTTGTAAAATGTAAAATGTAATTAAATTTTACAACTCTAGTGGGAAAGAATGGAAATCTGCAATAACAGTATAAGAAATTTTCTGAAGTTTTATTTAAAAAGAACTGAAGAATCCAAACAATTCTGAGACCTACATACATCATCTCAATAATGCAATAGTACGATTTCACAAAAGGTAACTCTAAAAATTCAGTATTAGGTGGAGAACAGCAGGAATTTCAGGCATCTAATTATAAAAATAACATTTATAAATGAACAATTTTTGCAGAGGTTAACAGGGGTTTGAGGAGTCAGAAACCATATAGGTATTAATAGTTGAAACTGCACAGTTAGTTTGGAGAACTATTTTGTGCTATTAAGATTTTATGGACTGGCCCTGGGTGCCCTTCACAGATGTAGCAGATGGGAAGCTTGGTCCTCCCTCATATGGGTCACCTAATAAGGGGAGTTGGGGGTCAACTCTTATTTGGACTCTGTTGCCTGCTATTTGATCACTTTCTCCTGGTGGGGCTATCTTACCTGGCCACAGGGAAAGAGGATGCACTCAGTCTTGATGAAAGTTGATATTCTGCAGTGAGTGCATAGGGGGTATTCCCTTTCTTGGAGGCATAGGGGAGGGGTGATAGACAGAACAGGAAGAGAGGGTAGGACTGAAAGGAAAGGAGGGAGGGGCCTATGACTAGGATGTAAAATGAATGAATAAATAAAAATTAAAATTAAACAAAAGAATTTAGCCTGGGGATGAATAGATATGCGTTAGAACCTCACACATGAAACCTGTTTATAGACATAAACTATACTTTAAATGCAGAACCACTTACTATACTAAACTGATGATCAACAGAAACTTTCTTTCAACAGAAGGATCAATCATATGTGATGACAGTCTTAGAGTACAAAATAACAGAGGGACTCAACTAAACCAAAATTATCAAAGAACCCATGCTGAAATGAATAAGCAAGATCCAGGATGTTACCAGTAATAAAACTGACTTAATGACATGCAGAGCAGTAGGAAGTAATGTTTATAGACATACACAAATGTAATACACTATGAAAACATCCACTTTCACTATGTAAAGATTGACTGTAAAAGACAGATCACTTTTATACAGTAGATTTTATTAGGTATAAAACAGTACTGTTATCAAGGGTTTGAAAAGATTTTTTAACTTTCATGTGTGACTTGCAAACATTTTTGTAAGATTTGTTTTTTCCACGAATGTGGGTATTTAGCCTGTTTGTACATCTATACCACATCCATGCAGTGTCGGAGGACTCCAGAAGAGGGTGTCTGTAACGGGACAGACCGGAACTGCCATGTGGAAAGGAAAAGCAAGCTTACATCCTCTGCAAGAGCAACCTGTGGGCTTAACCGCTGGGCCATCTATCTCTTCAGCCCTAACCTCAAAATATGTTTCAAAGAACTTATGTAATATGAGAATTGCATATGCATTTGTTACAATATATCATCTCCTGAATTTGTAAAATTGTTAATTGAAATTTATTTAAATTAGTAATTTTCTACTATTGGTGATTTTGAACTATTAAATGGCAGTTTTATTGTGAATGTATGAAAATGTTTATGTAAATTAAGCTTGTGCAAAATGTAGGTAAAGAGTACCAAATGCAGAGGAGCTGTGTTTCATGACTATGACTGTAGTAATTAAAGAAAGGTCCTTCAGATATTTGATAGGTAGTCTATCTCAACAATGCTAGGTACATAAGTTACAGATGTCTTATTAGTTTTGGAATCTCATAGAGTTTTCATCTGTAATTTTTGAGACCATCACTTTACATTCCAAGTTAGCAGACAAATGGTTCAGTTGCAAAAGGAAACCATTATGGAAGGTTAGCTGTGATCATCTTTCACAGGGGACAGATGACTGTCATTCACTAGCAAATATATTGCATACAGTTTAAGTTGCCTGGGGATTTAGATGTGCATGGCATCTCTCCAGGAACATCAGACATTTGACTTCAGCTTCTGAGAACAAGGCTGAATTTACTGGAAGTCTTCTCCTAGCTGGTATGAGTTAGCATGTTGCTATTCACAGCCTTCTCTCTCTCTTACATAATCCCACGCATACTAGGGTTTCCTAATCAAAACATAATTGCTACTTTGATATCAGGGTATCTCTGAAAGCATCAGCTATCCCAAAAATATTTTGTCGTGAGTTTTATAAATAAGAAAACAAGTCCTTACCAGCATAACATTGCAGAGATTAAGTTACTGCTACAATAGTGTGAGCTTTGAATTGAATGGTGGCTTCCTGGTACTTTCTGCATTCTTCTCGGGAATCAATGACTTCAAGCAATACTTCCAACTGCTACCTTAAACTTTAAAGATATGTATGTTGATATAACTATTTTAAACTCTTAAGTTCTTTTATTTTTTCATTTCATTAGGATAGTAAAGTCAAAATCACTGTCATGAGAATACTTTCACCTGTAGTAATAAGTGAAAAGTCTATTCAGTTTTCCCCACATTGTTAGTATAAACAAGAGAAAACTTCATGTGACCCTGTAATGAGTTAAAGTTAATATTGAATAAGATTGCTAAATATTTCTGCACTACATGACTGAGAAATTCAGGAAATCCAGTACTCTTTGAGCCATCAATCTCACATAGATGATAGCAAATAAGGGAATGAACAAGTATTCGCATATGTGAAAACACAAATGGCATTTGAGTATGACCATTTACCAAACCCATCAAGCAAAAGTTCTTTCAGGCTAATATGCCTGACAGATTATTGAACTGTAAATCATAGGGAAAAGAACATAAATTCATGCCACTGCAATATTCAAAACTGTCATAGTCACAACTTAAAGCCTTTATATCTAGAGACTTTATGTGTGAGTCTGTGGCTTAGCTATCACCATTTGCCTCTGTGGACTGTATTTTATCCTTTAGAAACTGGGAGACTGTATTTAGTAGATTGTTGTCAGGATTTAATTGTCTTGTCTGCATCTTTCTTTTCTAGATTCTTGTCTGGTCCATAGTAGGGAACTCAATATACAATATACTCAGTATACAGATGTACACATACACATATTCATGAATACATGGCCATATAAAAAGGGTGTTGTCCCGGAGATCCAAGATGGCTGCCACGAGAGAACACTGTGTCTGAGGAGTAGGACAGCAGAAACAATGCAGCGACCAGGAGACTGAACTCTGGGACCTAAAACGCCAGCATTGTGAGTGCCAGGTGAGCGGAACTCCTAGGGTGAGAAAATCAAGTGGGAAAACCCTAGGGACACCCAGTTATTACCTGGAAAAATTTCCCGTGACCAGCCTCGCACAGCTCTGATCTCAACAAGCAGCCGCATTGGGTGCCCACACCCGCCATTATAGACTGGATCACACAGTCTTGCGGGCAGTCTCAGGAGGAACCGGGTGCCGTTTTCACTGAACTGCTCACTGCAAGCTCACACTGCACCCGGGTTCTGCTTCAACCCGCGGGTGTGCTGCAAGCTCAGACCGATCTTCAGAATCACCCTAGACTGAGTGGATTGGGGGACCGTTTTGACCAGCCTACACACTGCAGGGGTGTGCGCCGAACACTTCCACCAGCAAAAACTAAGTCAGTGTGTGAGTCCGCCAGTGGGTCTGGAAGGAACCCGAGTTCTGCCTCAACCCACGGCTGAGAGGATCCTGGGGCCATCTTGACCAGACCTCACACTGAGGGCAAAAGCTGCATGCATCCGCCAGCAAAAACCCCAGTTCTAGTGTCTGTCCACAGGCCAGACAGAGAAGGCCTCAGGCACCATTTCAGACAGGCCTGCATACAGCGGATGCACACCAACCCAAACCCACTGTGTGTGCCCCAAATATCATCTCAGACCGTGGTGCACAGCCCCTGGCACAGAAGGAGGCGCCAAATCTCCATTCCAGGGGAGAGCCCTTAGAAGCAAGCCCAGGGCGGAGTGCACAGACCCCAGCTGACATCTCAAACCTGGACACTCAGACTCTAGCACAGA
This sequence comes from Pachyuromys duprasi, assembly GCA_028658305.1. Classification (NCBI taxonomy): domain Eukaryota; kingdom Metazoa; phylum Chordata; class Mammalia; order Rodentia; family Muridae; genus Pachyuromys; species Pachyuromys duprasi. Next base: position 253 of record JAQQSO010004345.1, on the reverse strand, counting down.
GTGAGGAGTAAAGAATCCAGACCAGAAGGGTGACCAGCCTGCAGTGCTCACAGCTTCCAGTACAGAGCACGAAGCTGGGCACACAGAGCCCACAACAGAGTTCAACTGAGACAAAACACACACCACAAACCACCTGAAATCCCTGATCTTCTTGAAGAATACTCCTGACACAAGAGATAGGCAGATTCAGACTGAAGTACAGCATTAAAGCACAAACAGCTCCCTGATTTTATATAAACAAATGCCCAGAAAT
>JAQQSO010004344.1:0-12870 GCA_028658305.1 Pachyuromys duprasi | reverse complement strand
GTTTTCCGCTGTGGACTGGTAAGGCTGCTTTCCACTCAGGTGGAGGTAATCAAAGAGCCAGCACCTGACCTCATTTCAGAGACAGCCCCTGTTCCTCTTACTAGGGAAACCTATTCAACACTGAGCTGCCATGGGCTACATCTGTGCAGGGGTTCTGGGTTATGTCCATGCATGGCCCTTGGTTGGAGTATCAGTCTCAGAAAAGACCCCTGTGCCCAGATTTTTTGGTTCTGTTGCTCTCCTTCTGGAGCTCCTGTCCCCTCCAGGTCTTTCTATCTCCCCCTTCTTTCATAAGGTTCCCTGCACTCTGCCCAAAGTTTGGCTATGAGTCTCACCATATGTTTTGATACCCTGCTGGGTAGAGTCTTTCAGAGGCCCACTGTGGTAGGCACTTGTCATGTTCCCTGTTTTCTTCCTCTTCCAATGTCCGTCCCGTTCGCCTTTTTGAATGAAGATTGAGCATCTTACCCAGGGTCCTCCATCTTGATTATATTTTTAGATGTACAGATTTTAGTATGATTATCCTATATTATAAGTCTAATATCCACTTATAAGTGAGTATATACCATGTGTGTCTTTCTGCTTCTGTGTTACCTCTCTCAGAATGATCTTTTCTAGATCCCATCATTTGCCTGCAAATTTCATGATTTCCTTGTTTTTAATTGCTTTTAATTTCAGTGTGTAAATGTACCACAATTTCTGTATCTGTTCCTCTGTTGAGGGACATCTGGGTTGTTTCCAGGTTCTGGCTCTTACAAATAAAGCTGCTACAAGCATGGTTGAGCAAATGTCCTTTTTGTATACTTGAACATCATTTGGATATAGGCCTAGGAGTTCTATCCAGGATCTTAAGATAGCGCTATCCTAATTGTCTTAGAAAGCACCAGATTGATTTCGAAAGTGGTAGTACAAGTTTGCATTCCCACCAGCAATGGAGGAGGGTTCCTCTTTCTCCACAACCTCTCCAGCATGCGTTGTCACTTGAGTTTTTGATCTTAGCCATTCTGATGTGTGTGTAAGGTGAAATCTCAGGATTGGTTAGATATGCATTTCCCTGATGATATTGAGCATTTAAGTGTTTCTCTGCCATTCAATGTTCCTCTATTGAGGATTCTGTGGTTAGCTCTGTACTCCAGTTTTTAATTGGATTTCTTAATTTGTTGCTGTTTAACTTCTTAAGTTCTTTATATATTCTGGATATTAGTCCTCTGTCAGATATAGGGTTGGTAAAGAACCTTTCCCAATCTGTAGGCTGTCATTTTGTTCTGGTGACAGTGTTCTCTGCTTTACAGAAGGTTTTTAGTTTCATGACGTCCCATTTATTGATTGTTGACCTTATGGCATGTGCTGTTGGTGTTTTTTTTCAGGAAGTTGTCTCCTGTGCCAATGAATTCAAGGCTCTTCACCACTTTTTCTTCTAACAGGTTTAATGTGTCTGGCTTTATAGTGGGGTCTTTGATCCACTTGGATTTTAATTTTGTGCAGAGTGATAAGTATGGATCTATTTGCATTTTTCTACATATAAACATCCAGTTAGTCTAGCACTATTTGTTGAAGATGCTATTTTTTTCCATTGTATGGTTTTGGCATCTTTGTAAAAAAAAAATCAGGTGTCCATAGTGTGTGGGTTTATTTCTGGGTCTTCCATTCGCTTCCACTGATCCACCATTGTGTTTCTATGCCAGTATCATGCGGTTTTATTACTGTTGCTCTCTAGTACAGCTTCAGATCAGGATGGAGATACCTCCAGAAGATGTTTTAATGTAGAGGATTGTTTTAGCGATTCTGGGTTTCTTGTTATTCCATATGAAGTTGAGAATTTTTCTTTCAAGTTCTGTAAAGAATTGTGCTGATAATTTGATGGGAATTGCATTGAATCTGTAGATTGCTTTTGGTAAGATGGCCATTTTTACTATGTTAATCCTGCCAATCCATGAGGATTTCATCTTCTGATACCTTCTTCTAATTCTTTCTTAAGAGACTGAAAGTTTGTTTTTTTCTTTTTTTTCATACAGGCCTTTGACCTGCTTAGTTAGAGTTACACCAAGGTACTTTTGTCCTGTGTGGCTATTGTGAAGCATGTTGTTTCCCCAATTTCTTTCTCAGCCCATTTGTATTTTGTATACAGGAGGGCTACTGAAAATTTTTGAGTTGATTTTGTGTCTAGCCACTTTACTGAAGGTATACGTCAGCTGTAGGAGTTCCCTGGTAGAATTTTTGGGGTCACTCAGGTATACTACCATATTGTCTTCAAGTATTGATACTTTGATTTCTTCCTTTCTGAACTCTATCCCCTTGATCTCCTTTAATTGTCTTATTGCTCTAGCAAGGACTTCAAGTACTATGTTGAAGAGATATGGAGAGAGTGAACAGCCTTGCCTTGTCCCTGATTTCAGTGAGATTGATTTAAATTTCCCTCTATTTTGTTTGTTGTTGGCTATAGGCTTGCTGTATGTTTCCTTTACTATATTTAGGTAAGTGCCTTGTATCACTGATCCCTCCAGGACTTTAAAAATAAATGAATGTTGGATTTTATCAAATGCCTATTTAGCATCTAAGGAAATTATCATGATGTCATTTTTCTTTCAGTTTTTTATGATGATGGAATTCCCTATATTGAACCACCCTTGCATACCTGTTATGAAGCTTACTTGGTCATAGTGGATGATATGTTTGATGTGTTCTTGGATTCAGTATGCAAATATTTTATTGAGTATTTTTGCATCAATGTTCATAAGAGAGATTGACCTGAAATTCTCTTTCTTTGTTGGGTCTTTCTGAGTTTTGGTATCAAGGTGACTGTGGCTTCATAGAATGAATTTGGTAATATTCCTTCTGTTTCTATTTTGCAGAATAGTTTGAAGAGTATTGGTGTTCGCTCTTCTTTGAAGGTCTGGTAGAATTGTGTTTTGAAACCATCTGGCCCTGGGCTTTTTTTTTTTTCTTTTTAATGGGAGAATTTTGATGACAGCTTCTCTTTCCTTAGGGGATATAGGACTATTTAATTGATATACCTGGTCTTGATTCATCTTTGGTAAGTGGACTCGATCAAATTTTGTGTCATATAGGCTTTTGAAGCAAGACCTAATGATTGTTTGGATTTCCTTAGTGTCTGTTGTTATGTCCCCTTTTCAATTTCTGATTTTTTTATTTTGATGGTGTCTCTCTGCTTCTAGTTAATTTGGCTAAGGGTTTGTCTATCTTGTTGATTCTCGCAAAGAACAAGCTCTTGGTTTCATTGTTTCTAATTTATTGACTTCAGCCCTGAGTTTGATTATTTCCAGCCATCTACTCCTCTTGGGTATGTCTGCTTCTTTTTTTCTAGGGCTTTCATGTAAGCCTTTAAGTTGCTTGTATGAGATGTTCCAAATTTCTTCTTGAAGGTACTTAGTGCTATGAATTTTCCTCTTAACACTGCTTTCATTGTGTCCCATAGGTTTGTGTATGTTGTGCCTTTATTTTCATTGAATTCTAGGAGGTCTTTGATTTCTTTCTTTATTTCTCCCCTGACCCACCTGTCATTGAGTTGTGAGTTGTTCAGTTTCCATGTGTGTGTAGGCTTTTGGTATTTGTTATTTTTGAGGTCCAGCTTTAGTCCATGATGGTCAGATAGGATACAAGGCATTATTTCAGTGTTCTTGAATCTGTTGAGGCTTGCTTTGTATTCATGTATATGGTCTATTTTGGAGAAGGTTTCATGAGTTGCTGAGAAGAAGTTAAATTCTTTTTTGTTTGGGTGAAAGGTTCTGTAGATATATGTTTGGTCGATTCATGACCTCTGTCAGAGTCAGTTTCTTTGTTTAATTTCTGTTTTGTTGACCTGTCCTTTGTTGAGAGTGGGGTGTTGAAATCTCCCACTATTAATGTGTGGGGATCTTTGTGTGGTTTAAGTTTTATTAATGTTTCTTTTACAAATGTGGTTGTACTTGTATTTGGGGTATAGATGTTCAGAATTGTGATGTCTTCTTGGTGGAATATTCCTTTGATGAGTATGAAATGACCTTCTCCATCACTTTTGTTTGATTTGGGTTGAAAATCTATTTTATTGGATATTAGGATGGCTACTCCTGATTACTTTTTGGGTCCATTTGCTAGGAAAATCATTGTCCAGCTCTTTACTCTCAGGTAATGTCTATCTTCGTGTCTTAGGTATGTTTCTTTTAAACAGCAGATTGTTGGATCTTGTTTACGTATCCATTCTGTTAGTCTGTGTCTTTTTATTGGAGAGTTGAGTCCATTGATATTGAGGGAAACTAATCACAGTGGCTGTTAGATGCTTTGATTTTGCTCTTGGTTGTTGTAGTGTTTGTACGGTTGGCTACTTTTAATTTTGCTGTAGTGAGGTTATTTATTTCCTGTGTTTCCTGAATGTAGTTAGCTTTCCTGGGTTGTATTTGTCCTTCTAGCATGTTCTGTAACAGTGGGTTTGTGGGTAGGTATTGTTTAAATTTTTTTGTCATTGAATATCTTGTTTTCTCCATCTATGATGACTGAGAGTTTTGTTGGGAATAGTAGCCTGGGCTGACATATGTGTTCTCTTAGGGTTTGCATGATATCTCTTCAGGCCCTTCTGGCTTTCATAGTCTCTGTTGAGAAGTTAGGTGTGATTCTGCTGGGTTTACCATTATATGTTACTTGGCCTTTTTCCCTTGCAGCTTTTAGTATTTTTTCTTTGTTCTGTATTCTTACTGCTTTGATAATTATGTGGTGGGAGGATTTTCTTGTCAGGTCTAATTTATTAGATGTTCTGTAGGCCTCTTGTATTCTTATAGCCCTCTCCTTTAAGTTGAGGAAATTTTCTTCTATGATTTTGTTGAAAATATTTTCTGGGCCTTGGAAGAGGGAGTGTTCTATTTCCTATATTCCTATTATTTCTAGGTTTTGTCTTTTCATGTTGTCTTGGATTTCTTGGATGGTCTGTATCAGGAATTTTTTACATTTAACATTTTCTTTGTTGGATACGTTGATTTCTTCCATTGTATCTTCCACACCTGAGATTCTTTCTTCCATCTCTTGTAGTCTGTTTGTTATGCTTACCTCTTTAGTTCCTGTTTCCTTCCTTAAGTTCTTCCTCTCCATGATTTCCTCATTTTGTGTTTTCTTTAATATTTCCAATTCTATCTTCAGATCTTGAACCATTTTGTTGATTTCCTTCACTTGTTTGACTGTATTTTCCTTTCAATTAATTTAGCTGTTTGTTTAAACATTCCTCTATTTCTTTTATTTCTTTCAGTGATTTAACTCTTTTCTCTCTAAAGGCCACAAACTGTTTGGCTGCATCTTCCCTTTTTTCTTTATGGATGGCCATAATCTGTTTGACTTTATCTTCCTCTATTTCTTTTTACATTTTATTTGTTTCCTCTATTATCCTCTTCATAAGCATAGATGTAAGGTCATCTTCTTGAATTTCATTTATGCTGGAGTGTCCAGGGCTGCTTGTCCCTGGATAACTGGGTTCTGGAGATGCCATAATGCTCTCTTTTTTGTTGGTTGAGCTTTTACAATCTGTCCTCTACCCATTGGGCTATCTTAGGTGTTGGCTGTGGCAGCCAGCGTGGATTTGAGTTAGCCAAAATGGAGTGCGTATCTGGTGCTGAGCTTCAGTAGTGGTCTCTGGTAAATAAAGTTTTGCGTCCTGACTTTGGAAGTCAGTCAGCTTCTGAAAGACTAACCTTGCAAGCTTTGCATTAGGGATCTCTGTTCCTGGGAACAAGATAATCAAGCTCCGCACAACCCTGGGAGCCAGATAGCTGGTTCTGTGCAACCTTGAGTGAATCCTTGGACGAGTTGCCAGCTGACGCAGATGGATGTTACAGTAAAGAAAGTTCCTTGTTCTCTCCTGCTTTTATATAGCTGGCTCTCCTTTCAATAAATCGGCACCTTGATCAATGACTTGGTGTTCTCTAACTCCCAGCCTTCCCCTCAGGTGGTATCTATGTGTGGCTGTGGGCAGCCACAGTTTGCTATTAGTTTCTGGTGCTTCCTGGAATCCTGTGTTGGGGAGAATCCCCTTGGTAGGAAGATGATTTTTTTCTAAAGGAGACCTCCTCAACTTTTTGGGTATGGTCACTGAATGGCCAGTGTTCCACAGCTCACCTCACACGTATAGACCTGAGTGATAACTGTGGTCTTTGTTAGTCAGAGGTTTTCTCCTGTCACCTGAAGAAGTCTTAGAGACAGCTGCCCTGCTGCTGGGTTCCTTGCTCTGAATTTAGTGAGTTGCTGCTACTGTTCTTACACTGTTTGCTTGGCATAGCCCTCTTGAAGATCCTGGGAGCCCTGCAGTTTGGTCACTTTAGTTAGGGATATCTGGTTGCAACTTGGAGAAGTGTCTGGGGGCTGGTCTCGGGGATCCCAGGATTCTATAGGTCTGAGGTTAGAGCTCTGTGCCCCAGTACCCAAGCAGTTTCACTGGCAGGTGAGCATAGCTCTCATGTGTGCAGGAGGACGCTAGAGCCTGGAACCTGCAGGATCTCAGGAACTTTTCCAGAACTTGGTGTCCTGAGGTCATACCTGATGTTTCCCCCCACCGTGGGGTTTCCTCTCAACATGGAGATCCAATCTGTGGTGTTTGGAGATACACACTTCCATCTGGGGTGGTTTGTAGAACATGCAGGTGCAGGCGAGTTGCGGCTCCAAACTGGTGACTGGGAGCCTGCAGAAACCCTGGAAGTTTTCCCAAGAGCTTTTCTCTGTGTGTGTGGTGGGGGGTTCAGCTGACTGTCTGAGCTTGGACCTGCTGTTTCCCTCACAGTGAGGTTTCCTCCCAACCGGGAAACCCAGTCTCTGGTGCCCTGGGGCCTGCATTTCTGTCTGGGACAGTGAGTCTGGTGAGCAGGCAATTCATTGGGCTGAGCACCCAACTCTGGGCTGGCAGTTGAGCACCTACAGGACCCAGGGACCTTTTCCAGGGATTTCCTGGGTGACCTGAGTTTGGTCCTGATTGCATCCTTCACCATGGAGTTTTCTCTCGACTGGAAATCACAGACTTTGGTGTTGTGAGGCCCACAGTTCAGCCTGGGAAGGAGATCAGAACTTGCAGACGTGTGGCTCTGGGCTGGCTACAGAGTGCCTGCTGGGACCCAGGAACTCTTCTGGGTTTTAGCTAGGTGACCTGAACCTGATTGATTCCCACACTGTGGTGTTTCCTCTCACCTGGGAAACACAATTGCTGGTGTTTTGGGGTCTAGATTTCGGTCTGTTGGTCGCTGTGCAATCACGGCTGTCCTGCTCCTCAGACACATTGTCCTGTGGATCTCTTCTTCCAACTACTTTTGTAGCATTTCTGTGGGTTAAGAAATATTCCTGATTTGGTTACCACCACAAAATGATAGCATGCAACAAAAAATATAAAGTAAAAAGTAATCCCTTCTCATGGTTGATAGGTATTCAATGGCACAAACCAGTCCCCCATCTCGTTGTCTCTTCCTCTTAGACACACAACAATTGAGACGTACAGATTGATGGATGGGATTTCATCCTTGTCACCACTTCATCTTTAAAATATGTTTCCTCCTTAAAGAGGAACTATAAACAAAAGTTATGGAGAAATTAGCTTGGGGAATGGTTTTCAGTTCACTGATTTTTTTTTTTTTTATCACTGTCTGATGGAGGTGTTGGGAACTGAATTCTGGTAAAGAGCAGTGTTTGCACTTACTCAATAAGCCATCTCTCCAGACTCATCAGCTATTTTCTTATTCTTCCAAGAACTACTTGCCCAAGGTGTACTGAGGGGGCCTGAGTCACCTCACATCAATCATCAATCCAGAATATTCCCCATAGATCAGCCTAATGACTAAGCTTATGGAAGCATTTTCTCAACTGAAATTCTCTTTTCCCAATTGCCTGTAAATCATATCAAAAAATGGGAGCCACCGAACCCAGCTTGCACATCCTTTTCTGAAGATAGCAATTGTTGATATAATATCTCTAATGGATATTCAATAAAATTAACCTGTTTTCATTTTTCTCTGAATACTTGTTGGTAAGCATTTCACTTGAAATGTTATATTTTATTCAGCGGGCCCAGAAATGGAAAGTGTGATCTTCCTTTTCTGTTTCCTCCTAAAATGGCTTGTTGATTATGTTAGAATTTCTGTGTTATGGAATAAATGTGGGAAGCACACAAAAGTATGTGAACAGATTATTAATGAAGTATATATTAGTAACCTAGTCATATTTACCCATTCTGTGACACATATTTTTGGTATATTTTGGGATAAGGTGACCTATGTAGATGTACATGTGAACTTCAATAGGGAAGAGTGAGCTTTGACAGGCCCTTCTCAGAAGTATCTCAAAAAGATGTGATGCTGAAAACCTGGAGAAACATCCATGCTGTGGGTAAGAATGTGAGCTTTCCTTCCCATCTAAACAGAGAAGCAAGTGTTTCATGGTTATCTATGCTCTTCTGTGCTTTAGAACCTGGAAAAGGAAGAATAAATCAGGCATGGTTATGAGGTTCACTGAAGATGAAGATTTATATTTTCTATTACTTCTAAAATATTTTATACATTTTTGTACTATATATTAGGATTTATCTTGCAGACAACAATATTGAAGAGCCAGGTTAAAGTTCTAGAAAAAAAGAAAAGTGCAAGCTAATACAAATATCCTTCTAAAGTATTTTAATGTGGTTCAGAAATTTCAGGACATGCAACACAGTAAACAAGCATAGCTTTAAATGTGTTGATGATGTTTATGTTTTATAAAATAATTTACCTCATTGTAAAATAGCTTATCAATGTTTGCAAGTCAGACACCACAAATTCTGAGGTTCAGTTTCTCTGACAGAATCAGGTGGGGGTGGGGCTAGGAGGCACCTAGAGCCCAGAACATATGAAGATAGACCAGACATATCAGTCAAGATGACATTTAATAATTGGACTCCGCTGTTTCAGAGGTCTATTAGTCTATCTTACATTGTTTGTTCCTCTAATCATCCCAAGTTGTAACACAAAAAGAGATAAGACATGGACAAGACACAAACCATACATAACCACAGAGACAAAAATAACAAGTAAATTGGTCTCTCACAGAGGATTCTCCAATCTGATTAGGAAAAATTAACAGATAAGGTGTTTCAGAGGCCTCCTTGGGGAATCCTTGGCTTTGTTAGTATCAAAGTACTGGGCTACTCTTTGGCCTCTCAGCAACAGCAGAGGCCATCTCCCAGGCTCCAAGGTAAGTCAGAAAAGAACTGATGGCACTGGTAATTGGTGAAGTCCCAATTACCCAGAACTAAAGGACGGACCTCTGGACGTCTCCCAATTCCCAAAAAGGGGTATACAAACCCTGCCAGGTTCTCTTCATTCACTAGATAGTGTACCCCTTAACCAGAATCCAGGAGCTGACAGAAAGCTAGATAAAAATGTTTGCTGTTTTTCTCTGAGTGTGTTGTTCATCTTGGGAGAAATCTGAGCTCAAAGGTGTGTGCACCCCAGGCAGCTCACCTTTCCAGTATCTGGGGTGAAGAGGGAATTTGGGGTAGAATTATTTCATTATGGCCTCCATATGGTAATCCTGGTTTTTGCCAGAAAAACCAACTCAACCATTTTGGAACAAATTAAAAGCAAGCTTTTATTAAATATTGAATACTGACTGAAAGATAAACCTTGGTCAAGAAAACGCCTTCGGAATTTTCCAGCTAGAATGACTCCAGTTACCTTTAGCAGGATCTTATAAGGACCAGTTGATTAGGCCATAGTTCTTCGCATGAGGCTTTGTTATTTCCGAAGAACTACAATGGCCACCATTCCAGCAAGCTACCTGGTTCCTGAGCTGGTGAGGCTTAGAGGTTTATTTGGGAGATTACATGTGCAAGCTACCCACTTTTATTTCAGGAGGAAGAAGGGGAAATGCCTACTGAGTGCTGTGAGGGGAGTTCAGGCAAGCTGAAAAGTTGGCATGTAGTGGGCACAGGGTCACTTCCCACAATGGAAGGAGCAGGCACCTGAGCAGTAGGAGCTAGAGGGTTGGGTTCTCCCTGGGGCTGACTGTATTCATACCCCCTTTTGCCTTCTAGATTTTTTTTTCTATTAGGGAACATTAGTATGAGATTTCTTTATTGTTCATTGATTTGCTTTTTGGAGGTGACATGTTTTGGGTTTTAATTAAATTTTTATATTAATCATAGGTTATTTAATTTGTATCCCAGCCATAGCCCCTTCCATCATTCCCTCCTAATCCCATCCTCCCTCCCTCATCTCCTCCAGGGCCCTTACCAAGTCTACTGCTAGGAGAGGTCTTCCTCCTCTTCCATGTGACCCTAGCTTATCAGGTCTCTTCAGGACTTGCTGCCATGCTCTCCTCTGTGGCCTAGCAAGATGGTTCCTCCCTCGGGGCAGGGTGAGGTAAAGGAGCAAGTCATTGAATTCATGACAGAAATAGTTCCTATTCCCCTTACTAGGGAACCCACATGGTTACTGGTCTACCATGGGCTACATCCAGGCAGGGGTTCAAGGTTATATCCATACATGGTCTTGATTGGAGAAACAGTCTCATAGAGGACCCCCGTGACCTGATATATTTTGTCCTTGTGGAGCTCCTGTCCTCTCCAGGTCATGCTAACTCCCCCTTCTTTCATACGATTCCCTGTACTCTGCCGGAATTTGGTTATGAGTCTCAGCATCTGCTTTGATACACTGCTAGGTAGTCTTTCGGAGGCCCTCTGTAGTAGGCTCCTGTTCTGTTTCTTGTTTTCTCCTACTTCCCGTGCCCATCCCATTTGTCTTTCTAAGTGAGGATTGATTATCTAACCCTGGGTCCTCTTTCTCGTTTATCTTCTTTAGGTGCATATATTTTAGTATGTTTGTCCTATCTCACAGGTTTATATAAGTGAGTATATACCATGTGTGTCTTTCTGTTCCTGGGATACCTTACTCAGGATGATCATTTCTAGGCCGCACCATTTGCCTGAAAATTTCATGATTTCCTTGTTTTTAATTGCTGAATAGTATTCCATTGTGTAAAATAACACAAATTCTGTATCCATTCCTCCGTTGATGTACATCTAGGTTGTTTCCAGATTCTGGCTATTGTGAATAAAGCCGCTACAAACATGGTTGAGCAAATGTCCTTGTTGTGTACTTGAGCATCTTTTGGATATATGCCTAGGAGTGGTATAGCTGTATCTTGAGGAAACACTATTCTTAATTGTCTGAGAAAGCGCCAGATTGATTTCCAAAGTGGTTGTACAAGTTTGCATTCCCACCAGCAATGGAGGAGGGTTCCTCTTTCTCCACATCCTCTCCAGCATGTGTTGTCACTTGAGTTTTTAACCTTTGCTATTCTGATGGGGGTAATATGAAACCTCAGGGTTCTCTTGATTTGCAGGTCTCTGATGGCTAAGGACATTGAGCATCTCTTAGGTGTTCCTCTGCCATTCTATATTCCTCTACAGAGAATTCTCTGTTTAGCTCTGTACCCCAGTTTTTAATTGGATTACTTGATTTGTGGCTTTTTCATTTTAGTCCTTTATATATTCTGGATATCAGCCCTCTGTCAGATATGGGTTGGTGAAGATCCTTTCTCAGTCTGTAGTTTGTCATTTTGTTCTGATGACAGTGTCTTTTGCTGTACAGAAGATTTTCAGTTTCTTGTGGTCCCATTTATCAAGTGTTGCTCTTGGAGCCTGTGCTTTTGGTGTTCTGGTCAGGAAGTTGTCTCCTCTGCCAATAAGTTCGGGGCTCTTCCGCAATTTCTCTTCTACCCAATTTAGTGTGTCTGGTTTTATGTTGAGGTCTTTGATCCACTTGGACTTTAGCTTTGTGCAAGGTGATAAATATGGATCTATTTTCATTTTTCTGCATGTAGACATCCAGTTGGACCAGCACCATTTGTTGAAGATGCTGTCCTTTTTCCATGGAATGGTTTTGGCTTCTTTGTCGAAAATCAAGTATTCACAGGTGCTTGGGTTTTTTTTCTGGGTCTTTGATTTGGTTCCATTGATCCACCTTTCTGCTTCTATGCCAATACCATGCCATTTTTATTACTGTTGCTCTGTAGTAGAGCTTGAGGTCAGGGATGGAGATACCTCCAGATGATCTGTTGTTGTACAGGATTGTTTTGAAAATTCTGGGTTTTTTGTCTCTCCGTATGAAGCTGAAAAATTTTCTTTCAAGGTCTGTAAAGAATTGTGTTGGTATTTTGATGGGAATTGCATTGAATCTGTAGATTGCTTTTGGCAGGATGTCCATTTTTACTATGTTATAACTACTGATCGATGAGCACTGGAGATCTTCCCATCTTCAGATATCTTCAACATTTTTCTTCAGACACTTGAAGGTTTTTTTGAACAGGCCTTTCACCTGCTTGGTTAAAGTCACCTGAAGGTACTTTATGTTATTAGTGGCTATTCTGAAAGGTGTTGTTTCCCTGAATTCTTTCTCGGCCATTTTGTCTTGGGTATACAGGAGGGCTTCTGATTTTTTTAGTTAATTTTCTATGCAGCCACATTGCTGAAGGTGTGTTTCAGCTGAAGGAGTTCTCTGTTGAAATTTTGGGGTCGCTCATGTATACTATCATATCATCTGCGAATAGTGAAATTTTGACCTCATCCTTTCCGATTTGTATCCCCTTGATCTCCTTTAATTGCCTTATTGCTCTAGCTAGGACGTCAAGAACCATGTTGAATAGATAAGGAGACAGTGGGTAGCCTTGCCTTGTCCCTGGTTTCAGTGGGATTAATTTAAGTTTCTCTCCATTGAGTTAATGTTGGCTATAGGCTTGCTGTATATTGCCTTTACTATGTTTAGGTATGTGCCTTGTATCCCTGATCTCTCCAAGACTTTAAACATGAATGGATGTTAGATTTTGTTGAATGCTTTTTCGGCATCTAAGGAGATTATCATGTGGTTTTTCTTTTCTTTT
>JAQQSO010004343.1:0-12872 GCA_028658305.1 Pachyuromys duprasi | reverse complement strand
TGCAGAAAAATGAAAATAGATCCATATTTATCACCTTGCACAAAGCTAAAGTCCAAGTGGATCAAAGACCTCAACATAAAACCAGACACACTAAACCGTCTAGAAGAAAAAGTGGGAAAGACCCTAGAACTCATTGGCACAGGAGACTACTTCCTGAATAGAACACCAACAGCACAGGCTCTAAGATCAACAATCAATAAGTGGGACCTCATGAAGCTGAAAAGCTTCTGTAAAGCTAAGGACAGTGGCATCCGAACGAAACGACAGCCTACAGATTGGGAAAGGATCATTACCAATCCTACTACTGACAGAGGGCTAATATCCAGTATATATAAAGAACTCAAGAAGTTAAAAAGCAAGAAACCAAGTAATCCAATTAAAAAATGGGGTATGGAGCTAAAAAGAGATCTGACTGTAGAGGATTATAGAATGCTAGAAAAGGTTTTTCAACAAATGGAGCCTAGAAGCAAGCTGGAGAAGTCATTCTAATATCTAATAAAATAGACTTTGAACCAAAATTAAAAGAAATGGAGAAGAACACTTCATACTCATCAAAGAAAAAAATCCACCAAAATGACATCTCAGTTCTGAACATCTGTGCCCCACATGCAAGGGTACCCACATTGGCACAGGAGACAACTTCCTGAACAGAACACCAACAGCTCAGGCTCTAAGATCAACAATTAATAAATGGGACCTCATAAAACTAAAAAGCTTCTGGAAAGCAAAGGACATTGTCATCAGAACAAAATGACATCCTATAGACTGGGAAAAGATCTTCACCAATCCTACATCTGACAGATTGTAATATCCAGAATATATAAAGAACTCAAGAAATTAGACACGAACAAACCAAATAATCAAATTAAAAATAGGACACAGAGGTAAACAGAGAATTCTCCACAGAGGAATATCAAATGGTGGATAAACACTTAAAGAAATACTCCACATCCTAAGTAATCAGGGAAATGAAAATGACCCTGAGGTTCCACCTTACACACATCAGAATGGCTAAGATCAAAAACTCAAGTGACAACACATGCCGGAGAGGATGTGGAGAAAGGGGAACCCTCCTCCATTGCTGGTGGGAGTGCAAACCTGTACAACCACTTTGGAAATCAATCTGGCAGTTTATCAGAAAACTGGGAATAGCGCTACCTCAAGATCCAGCTGTACCAGCTGTGGTATATACCCAAAAGATGCCCCACCATTCAACAAGAACATTTGTTCAACTATATTCACAGCAGCTTTATTTGTCCCTCAATGGAACAATGGACACAGAAATTGTAGCATATTTACACAATGGAATACTACTCAGCTATTAAAAACAAGGAAATCATGAAATTTGCAGGCAGATTGGTGGAACTAGAATAGATGCTCCTCGGTGAAGTAACCCAGAACCAGAAAGACACTCGTGGTATATACTCACTTATAAGTGGATATTAACCATATAATATAGGATAACCATACCCAAATCTACAGAACTAAAGAAGCTAAACAACAAGGAAGACCCTAAGGAGGGTGCCTAAATCTCATTAAGAATGACAAGATAGACAGCAGAAGCAGTGGAAGAGAGGAAACAGGATGGAAGCCTACTATAGAAGGTCCTCTGAAAGGCTCCACCCAACTAGGGATTGAAGCAGATGCTAAGACTTTGGGCAGAGCTCAGGGAGTCTTATGGAAGAAGTGGGGGATAGAAAGACTCAGAGGAGACAGGAACTCCACAAGGAGACCAACAAAGCTAAAAATCTGAGCCCTGGGGACCCTGCAGAGACTGATGTGCCAACCGAGGACGATGCATGGAGAAGAACTAGACCCCCTGCACAGATGTAGAAGTAGCTGATGGACAGCTCAGTTTCCATGTGGGTTTCCAAGTAAGAGGAGCAGGGCCTGCCTCTGTCATGAACTCAGTTGCCCGTTCATTGATCACTTGCCCCTGGTGATGTGGCCTTGCCTGGCCACAGAGGAAAAGGATCCAGGCAGTCCTGGTGATACTTGATAAGCTAGGATCAAATGGCAGGGAAGGAGAATGCCCACTTTCAGTGGACTAGGGTAAGGGAATAGGGGGAAGAGGGAGGGAGGGCAGGACCGGGAGGAGATGTGGAAGAGGGCTACAATCAGGATCTAAAATGAATAAATTGTAAAAAAAAAAAACAAAAGAAAAGAAAAAAAAGAAAAGAATAAATGCTAAGGTAGTTTTGATGGGGAGAGTTGTAAGAAAAGACCATAAAATTAAACTAAGTCAAAGTATGTGTGTTAGTCAATAAACCTGATGGGAAATTTGAGCTTTTACACAGGTGTCCTGTTCAATTACTGTTTTCATTCCGGGATTTCTACATCTATAGGATTTTCCATGTGAGAAGGCTGTGATGGCTTGAGAGAGAAATGTTCTCATAGACTCATGTGTGAGCATGTGATTCCCTAGCAGGCGGCACTGTTCATGGAGACTATGGAACCTTTAATAGACGTGACTTTTCTGGAGGAAGTGCATCACTGAACATGAGCTTTGAGGGTGTATGGTCTTGCCCACTTCCTGTGGTGCAATTCACAGACCCCCAGGTTTTCAGTCCCTGGGATACAAAGATCAAGACCAGTGAGTATTTCGAAAACATGGATACCATCGAGAAGGGAAAAGTCCTTTCCCACAGCCTGCACTGAGACAGGACGTGAGTGACAGTGCTATTTTCTATCACATCAGAACCTACCCGGGCAGTATGGGAGCTGAAAAGCTCTGACTGCTGTTCTTTCCTCGTGCTTTTAATCCTCTTTTCTCCAATCTGGTTTCAGTTAGATCAGGGGTGGGCACAACCTTTTGACGTTGTGAAATGATATTGTCATCAACAATGGGCAGGCTATGCTGAGATTCTTAGAGGTCATGTGATCCCAATGAGGGCATCAGCATGTACGTACCAAAATGTTATCATGGATATGGACTGCAGGGATGTTTTTAAAGTCATAACGCTTGCAGCCAAAATTATATGTTTTCTATTTTACTTCATTTTCTGAGTATTTAGTTGCCATACCAACAGAAAATAATTTCTACTGAGATTAATTCCTGAGCCATACAGGTTACCGACTCATGGACTGAACATTCAGCAACACATTCACTAATCATATAACAGTTCCATGCCTGTGCTTATACTCAGAGAGTAGAACACGTTAAGTTTGAAATAGGAACATACTCTGATTGTTTGTATTCGACTATTTCTTTCTGAGTGTGTGTGTGAGGGGGGGAGTCTGCAAGTCCCCCAGCCTCCCTGATCTGCAATGGGACTTGAAGGCATTTGCATCTGTTGTTGCTTAAACTGGTAGGTAAAGCACCATTCACCATTCATAAAATAAAGGCAGTTATTATAAAGGACTGAACAGTTTCAACCCCCTCTGTCTTCTAAAGAAAACTGTACTTCTGTTCCACAAGAAAGTCTTGTTGTAATTTCTTAAGTGAAAATAAAACACCACTTAGCTTTGCTACCACGTTGCAAGATCGAAGGCATCTTCTTGCCCGACAACCAAGAACATTTTGTCTCTCCATCTCTCTCTGCACGGAACCCTCTCAGCATCAAGTCTCCTGGGCCCAAACCAAAGCAGTTAATTTATTTTTCCCCCTCTCAACTTGTTATCCCAGTGTGTTATACTGAATTGGTCCACAGGTTGTACGAATCACGTTCATCTGTTCATTTTCACATTTCACATTTCACATGACTGCTATGACAGAAAGTAGCAGGATCTTGCCCCATGTTTAAGTGAAGTGAGTCATTCAAAAGTGTGATGTACAGGTTCACTGTGGTGGGAAATAAGGAACTGAGATGTTTCACAGTATCTGTCGCATTCTGGAAAGGCATGGGTTCAAATCCAGCATGGTCACAATGCTCTTCAAAAGGAGACTGAGCTGATGATATTGTTTTCACTGAGTGCCACTTTCGCCACACACTAAATATCGCTTGGCACTTGAGAGCAAAGAAGGGCATGTAAATTGTACCATGAATTTCAAACTGGTAAAAAAAAAAGAGCAGAAAGAGAAAGAAGTTATTGTTGATAAATACTGGACCTTGCAAACATTCTGATAAGGTAAAGAAGCCAGACACAAAAGACTGCATAGGATGTACAATACCTAGGCCACACAGCTGTGCAGAAAGCAGGTAGATTAGTGATGTCCTCTGACTGGGCAGGGATGGTGTGTGTGTGTGTGTGTAAGTGTGAAGGTTTTGGTGTGTGTGTCTCTGTGTGTGGTCTGTGTGTCCTGTGTATCTGTGTGTGTCTGCGTGTGTGTCTCTGTGTATGTGTACAAATCCTTGGTTGTTGAGACAGGTCTAAGGCCAGGCTGACTGGTTTCCAAGCCCCAGGGAAATCCGTGTCACTGCCTCCTCAGCAGTGGGATTGCATCACCAGCCTCTATGCCTTGCACTGCATTTTCAAGTTTCTGTGTAGGTTCTGAGGTTCAAACTCAGATCCTCCCACGTGTACAGCAAGCTCTTTAGCAAGAGCGCCTTCTCCCAACCCCCAAGAGATATGGTCTCAAGGGCTCAGCAAACCCACAGCCACAGGAAACTGTAGGCAACATAGGGCTTAGACTTAAACTATTTTCAGGATGTGATAAAAATAGTTACACTCCATCTTCTAGTACATGCAAGGAAAAAAAAAAGAAACAAACAGAATAATTGAATTGCTGTATTGGACTCTACGCAGGTTGATGTATCTAGATCCAGTGGAGCCATGAGTAAAGAAAAATAAGTTAATATTTAATATTATTCCGTCTGGCATCATGTAAGCACTTGGCCTGTGTTTCATTTCATCTTTCAAGAACAAGGGACCATACTCAAGAAAGAAACACTGGTTGGGGTTCCCAGCTCCAAGAGGAGTAACAACCAGAGCCATGAAATAAGCATTTCTCTGCAAATTGCTCTTAACACTTTGCTGGGTGACTTAGGTAAGAAACCAGAGATTTCTGACCCAAAGTTGTCTGCACTCGTGGAAACCAGTCAATGAGCTTTACTTTTTTTTTTTGTTGCTGCTGTTTGTCTGACTTCTGTTTTGTTTTTATACAATTGATTTCTTCATCAAAAGAGAAGGAAATGGAGTTTGCACCAAAGAAAACCATCTCTGTGGAAAACATTTCCTTTGCACAGAGAGTCTCACACTTGTGCTGCGAGAATCCTGGATACAGGATGAACCTGACTGCACCAGTTGGTGGGATTTGGAGAAAAAGCCCTTACACCCCAGTCCTGATGCATAGATAGATAAGGTAAGCCTTCTGACCTTCCTTCCTCTACATCATGAGAAGCCCTGCCTAGGTTCCTGGGACTGTGACCCTTCTTGTTTCTATATACCATGACACACCTGGATCTGCAGTAAATACAGGAGAAATGAAGGTACCGCTTAAGCAGCTAGCATGTCACCTCCAGGGGTCTTTCTGTGTCTTTTGTCACAAAAGGCAAAACATTCTTGCTCAAAACTGTCGCAAGAATGAGGACCGAATCCCCAAGTTTCAGCATCACTTTCCCATGCTGTGTTAATTTTTCATCTGGTCTGTGACAAAATGTGAGCAAGGTGTTTTCACAGAGTCTGGGACCAAAAGACAAGATTTGCGCAAGGCTTCTAGGGGGCTCCCTCCAGCAGCCATCCGATTTTCAGACTCTGTGCCACATGAGAGGTGGCTGAGATCTGCTAACAGCATAAGGTCTTCCAGGGTGGCTTTAGGGACAGCTGGAGACCAGGAAGGCATTAAGTTACTGATTTGTCACTTATGTGGATCAAGGAGGAAGAGACTGAGGGAGGAAGAGAAATAGAGACAGAGAGGTCATGTCTCAGGGGGGAGTTACAGACCATATCCTGCCAGCATGATGTGCCTCTGAAAACCTGAGTCACTCACAGGCTCTGCAGTTTTCAGAAGCTAGTGATGCACAGTGAAGGCAAATGACCAAGATCACATAGACTGTAGATGGAGAATAAGGATCCAATGCAATCACCAATTTGCTTTGTCTCTCCTTTCTCATCTATGGTCACTGTTGGCACTTAACCCCCAAAGAGTGAGTGGCATAGACATTCAGATAAACCTGCTCAGAGCCTTCACATCCCCACATCTAGAAAGGCCAAGTAAGCAGTCACAAATGCCATCAAAATATCAAATATATCCAAAACTTTCTACATACCTTGAGCTGGTGCAACCCTCAAAGCAGTGTGACTTTGACACAATTTAAAAATCCGTTTTCTTCCTGTGTTTTCTTCTATTCCCTAACAATATTGAGAAGACCATCATACCAGAGAGAAGTGATGCAGTCGTGAAAATCGCCCTCTCCATCCAGCTTGCTATGCTGTCAAGAACCTTCAATGATTTCACTCTGAAAACCGCTACTGGGTTCTGTTAACATTCTGTTTTTCCCTCAGGAATAATCTTCAGATCTTATGAGTAAGAGACAGTAAGTTCAGCCCATGTCACAGGGTTTGGATACAGTTCCAACACAATAACTGCAGACTTAACTGCCAGTCAGTCAGCAGTAACCAACTTGGCTGGTGTTCAGTGGTATAGTTGCAGGGAAAACAAATGTCCTTGTCATCTTCCGTAAACTCTCCCAGAAGGTTCTTTTGAATTATTTTTTTTCTCTAGTCTACTTCAGCCCTCTGCCTGCCTCCTCAATTACCATCTGTTACTTCCAGCAACATATGTTCTCTCTCTCTCTCTCTCTCTCTCTCTCTCTCTCTCTCTCTCTCTCTCTCTCTCCCCGAGATGTTTTGGAAATATTAGCACAAATCGTATAGGTATGTGACTAAGCTCCATTCTTTGTAAATGTAGACAGCAACAGTATACAGACCTGTTTCCACACAGGGGATGTTGAAGTATCTGCTGTTGTGCAGAACAAAGAGTGGCTGAACAGTTGTATCTCCTTCAGTGGCCGGTGTCACAGCTATACCTTCCTGAACCTAAAGGAGATGTTGTAATCAGTGGGGTATCTGCCGTCCTCTTTCTATATGGCCACTGCATCTTTCAACCTGGAGAGACAATATTTCAAGCTGCAGACCCTTGCTCTGTTCCTCTCATACAGGACTGGTTTTCCTTTGCAGAGCAAGATGCCTTTTTCCATCTCTTGGGATCTCCCCAAATGCTCCTACCCAATGAATGCCCTTAAACTCTTGGAAATGTGGCACCAGCAGGTTTGCCAGATTCCTTTGAGGTTCAGCATGGCCAAGGATTGAGTTCTGACCAGTAGAATATAGGCAAATTGATAATGTTCATGACTCTAAGCTCTGGCCTACAGAAGACTGTGTGTCCCACTCAGCTTTCTTCCTTGTCCTGCCTGCTGGATTCAAGGACTGGGTGTTATGCTTTGAGATGGCTAGGGGAGGGAGCAGCCCCAAATGCAAGAGGATTGGATCCCTGAATGGCCACATGGAGAGGGGTCCCTTGGATCATAGTGTACATTGCAATGTAGCATAATAAACATTAGATTTTTACATAACTAAGCAACTGAATTTCGGAGATTTTTCATAGCAGCAGGTGATGCCTTGTGTGTTTGTGTTAGAGTTATACAACATAATTTAAATGTGTTGCCCTTTGGGTCAGATTTAAATAAATGTCAATATCAGGGCTGCAGAGATGGTTCAGCAGTTAAGAGCACTGGCTGCTCTTCTGGAGGACCTGGGTGCAGTTTTCAGCACCCACGGATGTGGTGGTTCACAACCACCTGTGACTCCAGTTTCAGAGGATCCAGTGCCCTCTTCTGGCCTCTGTGGGCACTGCAATCCCAAGGTGCACATACATACAAGTAGGCAAACAGTCATACACATAAAGATTGTAAATCTTAAGAGAAAAAGCTAACATCACTCAAAAATTATTTCCATTATCTTGTCTTGAAGAGAGCTAAAGTACCGCCAAATTAAATGAAACCAAATTAATTTATGCCAGATTATAAGTTTATCTAATATGATTTATTTTAACTCATCTATCAATAGATGGAATGTGTTGAAATACCTTGGGATATATCTCAAGATTTCTAGTCCTATTTATGATTCTTCAAGAGTTTTGTATCAAGCTTGTTTTGTGATTCTGAACCCTTTCAGAAAGCAGATTTATATTTAATCCAGGATGTTTGGTTGTTGCCAGGAATCCACCAATTAATAACAAAAGCACTAGCCTTTAAAGCCAAAGTCAGGATTGGGTAGAAGAAAAGGTCCCTGGAATTCTTGCCCTTAGGGCTGAACAAACAAGCAGGTTTCATGTTTGAAATTCCATAATGGGTTTTCATTCTCTTTTGGCTTCTGCTGTAGGAAAAAGGAAAGAGAGGAATGCAGAATTCCTATTCAGGACTTAAACACTGAAGATGGATGGATTTCTGACTGATGCTCATTGTAGGAAAAAGATAGCAAAGAAAACTCTCGCAGGTAGGCGAATGGATGGACAGCAATGCACTGAGGGGTACGATATAAAAGGAAGATAAACAAGCCAACGAAATAATATCAGGTCCTGGGACTTCAAATGGAGCTGAGACCAGGTCTCAGAGAGGAATTCCATGTAGAAACAAGAGAGACATGACTTGAACGAAAGCTGCCTAACCACAACAAAGAACAGTGGGGGAGAGAGCATGTCCATGTGTAGAGAAGCCACGTGTGAGCATGGGGCCAGTTAGGGAGATTCTGCGACTAAGTGTGCGGCACCCACACAAATCCCAAGCCTAAAGCCTTCTGAATTGATTACTTATTTCAAAACACTTGACAAAAGCAACTTCAGGAAGGGTTTACATTGGCTCATAGTTTGGGAGTACAGTCCACCGTGGCAGGGAAGACTCAACAGCAGGAGCACTAGGCAGCGGTTCCTGCCACACCCACAGCTAGGAAGCAGATGAAGGGGTTGCAGGTGTTCTGCTCGCTTTCTCTTTCTGTTTCACTCCAGGATCCCAGCCCGTGGGATGGTGCAGATGGGGTAGGTCTCTTCTTTCGGTAAGCCTCCCTGGGAACACCCTCTCAAGGCATGCCAAGAGGTGTGATGTCTGAATGGTTCTAAATCCAGTCAAGCTGATAACAAAGGCTAGCCATCACAGCTTCCCTTACCATGTGGCTCTATCCAGAGAGCACCCTCGCTGCTAAGGAAGACAAGTGTTGTGACTGTTAGGCACACACGTGATGAAGCATTGGGCTTGGGGAATTGTTCACACGAGGGAAATTAAACTTGGCGGAAGCAATATGCTTGTTTTCAAATGAAGACCAAACATACTGGTTAATAAGCAAACAGTGTGGTGACTGCTGCCAGAGGAAAATTTTCATACTGTACAGGCAGGAAGGAATACTAATCAGGCCCATGAGAGTAGGTCAGTATTTGTAGGATTTGTGTGGGCAAAACACATCAAGTCTGAGAGTTTCCCTAACAGTCTCCATGCTCATCCATAGCTTTGCTATACCTGAACGTACCCATCCACTGTTTTGATTAGGCAACACTCTACCATGATAGGTCAGTCAGTCAGGAACCCCAAGTCCTTGCCTTCAGCCATGTCCTGGCTTTGGCTTTTTAAACTAGTGCTTATCCTATTATTAATGAACAGGCTCTTAGTGAGGTAGGCTAAATGAGAAATGTCCCTGTGGGCTCAGGCAGTTGTGTTGGTGGTGCTCATTTAGCCTTGCTGGAGTCTGTCATCAGGGTGAGGCGTTGAGAGCTCAGAGCGTTCTCGCTTGTTCTCTCTGCTGCATGCTTGTGCTTGAAGATGTGGGCGCTCAGCTTCCAGGCCCTCCCTCCATGCTGGCCCCTTGCTGCAGTGCCTCCCTGCCATGATGGACTCCCCTGGCTCTGGCTCCAAAAGCCAGAATAAACCTTTTCTTCTATAAATTGCCTTGGTGTTTTATCAGCAACAGAAAAGTAACTAATATACTTGGCAGCAATCAGTCATCCTGGTTTAAATATAGTACCACTTTCTGAAGGAGTTCAGAATCCCAAAGCAAGCTTGAGACAGAACTCTTGAGACTTGCACACAGACCATGCCTCCACCGTGTTCCTCCATCCTTCCTAATTTCTCTTGCTCATTTCCCCTCCATCTTTTAACTCTTTCTTCTATGTTCTCTGTTATTGAAAGTCAATTTTTCCCCATTAAACAATATATCTTGGTTATGATTTCTTCTTTCTGTCCTCTTTCCAGTTCTTCCCTGCTTCCTTTTACATCCAGATATACCCCCTTTCTGTATCTTATTAGAAAACAAACAGACTTTTAAGGGAATATGATTATGATATAATAATATAATAAAATAAATTCATATAATGATAAACAATACTTATACATTAGAGTAGGACAAAACAAACAGAAGGAAAAAGAGCCCAAGAGAAGACACAAGGAATAGAGATCCACTCATTTGCACACTCAGAAATTGCATAAAAATACTAAACTAAAAGCTCTAATATATATGCAAGAGACTTGTAGGGTAAAATAGAGAAATAAAATAATAAAATAAATTATTAAAAAGGAAAGAACCTTGACACAACACTATGAGACAAGTAACCTCCAAAAACATGATTGAATTCATCTTCTGTTCGTGCAGCCTACTCATTGCATTAGTTTGTTTTCCCAGAGAGACTCCATTGGAGGAAACAAAAATATCATTTTTAAGTGGTTATCAATTGGAGATAGCTCTGGGTGAGGGATGGGAGCATGTGTCCTCTTCTCCTTTCAGCTAAGACCCCATCTAATACAGACCCTTGCAGGCACTCTGCGTGCTCCCTCAGTCTATGTGAGTTCATACATGCACCAATCATGTTGATGTATGGGCCTTATGTCCTTGATGTCTTCTATCCCCTCTGTCTCTTATACCCCTTCCATCTCCTTTTCCAAGGGGTTCTCTGAGTGCTGAGGAAATATATTTGATGGCGACATCCTGTTTATGGCTGAGTACTTTAAGATCTTTCATGCTCTGCATACTGTCTGGCTCTGGGTCTCTGTATTTGTTCCCATCTGCTGCAGAAGGAAGCTTCTCTATTGATGGCTAAGAATTCATTGTCTATGAGTACAGCAGAATGTCACTAGTACTTTACTCCTATTTTTTTTAAACAATAGTAGTATTTGGTTGTACCCTAAGTCCCTGGGATATATAGTCTCAGGTTCTTAGTCATTGAAGCACTATTGAATATGAATTCCATCTCATGGAGTGGGACTAACTCAAACCAGTTATTGGTTGGTTACTTCTGCAAGCCCTGAGCCATGATTGCACTACCATATTGTGGTAGTGAAAATGTCCCCCATAGACTCAAAGACGGTGTCATTATTGGAGGTGTGAGTTCTTTGGAGGAAGTGTGTCACAGGGGATGGACTTTGAGGTTTCAGATCCCCAAGCCAGGCCCAGTATCTCATTCTCTTCTTGTGGATCCAGATGTAGAAGTCTCTACCTCTCCAGCACCATGTCTGCCTGCATGCTGCCATGCTTCCTGCCATGCTGAGAACAGACTAAACCTCTGAACTGTAAGCCTGCCTCAATTCAATGTTTTCCATTATAGGAGTTGCCATGGTCATGGCATCTATTCACAGCAATAAACCCATAACTAAGGCACATATCTCGCAGGCACAACACCATTGTAGATCAAGGGGTTTGTGGCTAGGTTGGTGTTTACATTTCTCTTTTAGTAGTATGCAGAGTATCTTCCTATACCAAAGATGTGGAGGGCTGAAGGCTCCATGTGGGCACCAGCTTGACTTCTCATGTTCAGTGAGTTGTGTAGTTGTTGCTTTCAACAATGGAGCCTTGCTGTCAGTATGTAGAGAGCAACCTGTAGTCTTGACAGCAGCCTGGGTTGTTAGGGGCTTCCACGGGGACCCCTTTGGTTAACAACCCAATTATGAATTGTTATTGGTTATTATTGCCTTAACAACTAACATTTACATATAAGTAAAAACATACTAATTTGTCTTTCTGGGTCTGGGTTACCTCACTCAGGATGTTTTTTTTTTTTCTAGTTCCATCCATGTACCTGCAAATTTCTCTTTCTTATGAGCTTGCATAATGTACCTCATTTTTAAATCCATTATTCTGCTGACATCTAGGTTGTTTCCAATTTCTGATTATTATGAATAGAGCAACAATTAACATGATTGTGGAAGTGTTTCTGTTGGGATGAAGCATCCTTTGGGTGTATGCCTGAGTGGTATAGCTGGATCTTAAGGAAGCTCAATTGTCATCTTCCTGAGGAACCACCACACTGATTTCCATGTACAAATTTGCACTCCACCAGCAATAGATGAGTGTTCCCTTTACCCCACATCCTTGTCATCATGAGCTGTCACTTGTTTTACTGATATTAGGCATTCTGGTTGTTTATAAGATAGAATTTCAAAGTAGTTTGATTTGCATTCCCCTGATGACTAAGAATGTTGAACATTTCTTTAACTGTTTCTCAGCCATTTGAGTTCCCTTTTTAAGTATTCTCTGCACCCTGTGTTTAAACTGGGGCTTAAATTTAAATTGCACCAAATTTTTAAATTGGAATTGTTTTCTTGATGTCTTGTTTTTTAAAAAATGTTTATATATTTTAGATATCAGTCCTTTATCAGATATGGAGTTGGTAAAAATCTTTTCCTATTCTGTTGCTGCTGCTCTATCCAGATGATCACATTCTTTGTGATGCTGAAGCTTTTCAGTTTCATGAGGTCCCATTTACTGTTGCTTTCTGTGCCTGTGCTAATGGTGTTTTGGTCAGGAAGATTTTTCCTGTACCAGTGAGTGGAGGCTCTTCCCTACTTGCTTCTATCAGGTTCAGTGTATCTGGCTTTATGTTGAGGTTTTTTGTTTTTTTTAATTTATTTATTTTTATCTCAATCACAGGTTAGGTACTTTGAATCCCAGGCATAGCCCCCTCCCTCAGTCCCTCCTACCCTCCCACTCCCTCCCTCATCTCCCTCCTCCCCACC
>JAQQSO010004342.1:0-12873 GCA_028658305.1 Pachyuromys duprasi | reverse complement strand
ACAGGATGAGCTGGGGTTGGATGGAAGGGGAGGAGGTCCTCCCCTGTTGGTGGACTTGGAAGGGGCGGGAGGAGGGAGATGAGGGAGGGAGTGGGAGGGTGGGAGGGAATGAGGGAGGAGGCTATGCCTGGGATGCAAAGTACCTAACCTGTGATTGATATAAAAATAAATAAATTAATAAAAAAAAAGAAAAAAAAGAGAGAAAAAAAAAAGAAAAAAAATTTCAGTATTTTGGTGGTATTTAATGTTTTATCACTAGAGAGTTATGTATTTTGACAATCATTTTTATATGGGATAAGTCCTCAGTATATCATAGTAGGCAATATGTGATGTCAATCTATCCAATTATTGCTTCTATTATCCTACATTGATTTATAAATAGAGGATGTCAGGTTTCTCCAAAATTCTTGTTTTTTAATTTTGTAAATAAAAAATATTTTAGAAGAGGTACTTTCAAATTTTGTTTCTCTGCAAACTTTCATCCAATAATTTTAGTATCTATCAGTAAATCTTGAATGAAATCATTTTTTCTATACTTTTCTCATGGTGATTAATATTCAGCTTTTATTTACTGATTGGAATCTTGCTCTAAAAGAGGGTCATGTATCTGCTTCAGTTATTCTTAAAATGAGCCTGTAATATCTTAAATAGATATATTAATAATTTAATAGTTGAGTAATGTGCTAATTAATCTTGACTGTCAACTTGGTAAGGTTTAGAAACTAC
Organism: Pachyuromys duprasi; assembly: GCA_028658305.1. Taxonomy (NCBI): domain Eukaryota; kingdom Metazoa; phylum Chordata; class Mammalia; order Rodentia; family Muridae; genus Pachyuromys; species Pachyuromys duprasi. Next base: position 12,147 of record JAQQSO010004342.1, on the reverse strand, counting down.
TGAAAAAAAAAACTAGGAAATTGTTTTCTTAGGGTCAGCTATCCAAATCTAATATAACTGTGATCCAAAAGTCCAGGCTCCATCTTGAGCTGGAAACAGAACTTGTCAACAGTGTCCATATGATACTGCTGTGTTAGGCATAAACAATACAAGATTGAGGGCTTTATGGAGCTTTACACACCAGAGAGCAGCTAAAAACACTCAATGTATGGAAAGGTCAGTGTCCTGGCACAGAGAGCTTTAAGTTTGTGCAGATAAAGCCTAAGATGCAATGGAGGCCCATTACAGATGTCAAGACCACTGAACACCTGCCCAGGAAAGCTGGAGACATGGGATGGAGTAATCCAAAGAGAAGCTATGTGTGCTTCATATAACAAAGCTGGAGGAGATGGGTGAACCAACCTTTCCTCAAGCTAGACAGTTCCATCATGAGACCCAGATAATGATGCAACTGAAGAATTTGGTGTTCCCTGCATGAGTTTTGGTCCTACTTTGTGTCCCAGTTTACTCTTTTGCTGTGAAAAAAAATCCTGATAACAAATAACTTGGGGGGGGGAAGAGTTTGTTTGCTTAGAGGTCCAAGTTACAGTCCATCATCTTGAAGAAAGTCAAGGCAGAAACTTAAGCATGGGGTCACATGACATTCAGTGAATAGCATTCAGTCAAAGGGGAGAATAAATTCATCCATGTTTGATTACTTGCCACTTATGCTAATCTATCTTTTACATATTCAATTCACAGCACATGAAATATTATCTCTAATATTCAGGGTGGGTCTTCTTGAATCAATCAGTAGTCAAGACAATCCCTTATAGACATACCTGCTGATCAACCTGATGTAGAAATCTCTTTATTGAGATTCTCTTCCTCAGTGATTCTAGCTTGTAACAAATTGTCACTATAAATAATCATCAGATCTTGGCTCCTTGCAATGCTGTTTCATTATATATTGAAATATTTAACTTGTTTTTTATTTTATAGGGTCTCACATTTAAGATATTCCCTCTAGTTTCATATGAAACCTGGACTTTTGTCTTTAAAACAATGTTGAAATTATTAGAGCGTATGGGGACTTTTAAAGTTTGGATCAAATGCATTTTACACTATGGAATGAGCCTATGAAGAGAGAGGGTAGAAAGACATGACAGGAAAGGGATATGATTGGGTGTCAAGTTGAGAAGGATTAGAGTTGTAATCCAGATTAAATTAATTGAGGGATGCTTGTAAATCCATTCCATGTTCTGGAGTACTGGACTGAACATAAAAAAAAAAAGCAAGCTAAGCATAATCATTCTTTGTTCTGTTTCCTGATTGTAGATAGTGGTATCAGCTGCCTTAAGCACCTAGCATCTTGTCTTCCCTAAAGTGACAGACTATACCACCAAACCATTAGCTGAAACAAACCTTTCATTCTTCTGTAAGTTCATTTTCTCAGGTGTTCAACACAGTTTTTAAATAGTAACCACCCAAAGTTTGCCTATAATTTTCAGCATCTGCTTTGATACCGTGAAGGGTAGAGTCTTTCAGGGGCCCTCTGTGGTAAGCTCCTGTCCTGTTCCCTGTTTTCTCTCCCTTTCAACGTCCATCCAGTTTGCCATTCTGAATTAGGATTGATCATCTTACCCAGGATCCTCCTTCTTGCTTAACTTCTTTAGGTGTACAGATTTTAGCATGTCTATCCTATATTATATGTCTAATATCCACTTGGGGGAAATGAAAGACCTGGAGGGGACAGGATCTCCACAAGGAGAGCAACAGAGCCAGAAAGCCTGGACACAGGGGTCTTTTCTGAGACTGATACTCCAACCAAGGACCATGCGTGGAGATAACCTAGAACCCCTGCTCAAATGTAGCCCATGGCAGCTTGGTGTCCAAGTAGGTTCCCTAGTAAGGGGAACAGGGTCTGTCTCTGACATGAACTCAATGGCTGGCTCTTTGATCACTTCCTCCTGAGGTTGGGTGAGTAGGGGAGGCAGCCTTACCAGGCCACAAAGGAAAACAATACAGCCAGTCCTGATGACACCAGATGACCCAGCTAGGGTCAGCTGGAAGGGGAGGAGGACTGTCCCTATGTACTGGGGGAGGGACATGGGAGGAAAAGAGGAAGGAAGAATGGAATTGGGAGGGGACAAGAAAGGGGTCTACAGCTGGGATAAAAAGTGAAAAATTGTAATTAATCAAAAATATTAATTTAAAAAGGAAAGTAACTACGCAATACAGTCAGAGAATCTTCAATTACTCAAATATTTATTTACCTCCTTATGGTTTATGGATACTGTTTTTATTATTTGGAGTATAATTTCACCCGTCTTTTCTTATTTTATAGATTATGACACTTCCCAGGCCTACCTCTTGAAATACAGTTTGCCTAGCAGCTTCCCTTTTATCAGCTTTTACCACCGAGATCTTTTTTTTTTTCATTCTTCTGGGGTTTTCTTTTTCTTTTTTTTTTTTTGACATTTTCCATCTATATTTGAAAATCACGTTTCTTTCTGTCACTGCAAAAAAGCACAGATTTTTCATCTTGCTTATTTTCTGTTCTAGCTTTAAAATCAACAATACTTCCAAGCAGCCCTGGTGCCTTTCATTAGAATGGTCCTACAAATCAAGGTCTATGTGGTAGCTCCATTTACTGTTCCCACTGTGTTGCTGCTTAAAGTTCCTTACAACCAATAGACTTGAGAACATATATATGTGTAATATTCCCCTAAATCTCTCTTCCACCTCCGTTCATAGTGACATTTGTGATCCTAGTATAATGTTATAGCTTTTGTTTTAGGCACTTCTCTTCTCATAGTTGTAACTTTTTTTCCTCAGACACTGAGAAAATTGGCTTTCCTAGTATCCCAGCACATATTCTATTTCTCAACACCAGTGTGCAAAGAAAATTGTTGCTAAAATATGAATCCATTTCTGTGTGAGAAACAAATTTACTGTGTAAAATACATTATTTGTAATTTGTCCTTATTCAGAGGACTGTTTTCCAAAGTAGGTTAGGTTAGCTTTTTCCATTTGTACCTCCTCCAGTGTTGTATTATTCATTTCTAATAGCTATATTCATTTTCTACAATTTCTACTCCATTTAGTCTGGCATCTAAAATCTGAACTTTTTTTTGGTAAACCGCATAATGTACAAATGACTCATTCTAGAGTAGAGGTCCACAGGTTTTGACAAATACATAGTTTGTGTCCATCATTGCTATGACCATACAGATCACACATGTACCCTTCATGTCCATCTTCGAGAGAAAGCTAAGAGTCTGTGGTACTCCCTTGAAAAGTCTCACTAAGACAACAGCAATAACAATGGCAACAATCATGTTTTATAAAAAAAAAAAAGAAAAAGAAAAAATATCTCTGTACAGCCTTACTTGCTTTTCTGCCTCCTCTACACAAAGTTTCAAGTGCAGATGTCTATACTAGGGAAGCCTACAGAACTATCCCCCCATGTTTTTGCCAGTGAATTCTTCAGGAACAAAAGTCAAGAGGCTTTATAAATTAAGGTTTTAGCTGCTTATTAAATTTTTTGCCCTTCTGAGTACTTTTATTTTTTTATCACTGAGTTTGTTTTTATTATTCTTACTGTTTACAGGCTACTCATGACCATGTAAGTATCTTCCAAATTTGGTCATAACAGAATAAAAGGAGATGTTTTTGTTCTCCTTGGAAAACAGATATAAAACACAGATATGCTTCTTCTGGCAGACTGCTTTCTCAAGGCCACCAATTCCCTATACAAGTCTCTAAGACAAAATACTCCATGAGAGCACCATAGTGGCCATCCTGTTAATGCTGAACCTTTATTATCAAATGTGTAACAAAGGCACACAACTGATAGAAGGTTTGTGTAGAGGAATTTTTAATTTGTATATTAATTAGTTTATTTACTTTGTATCCCAGCTGTAGTCCACTCCCTCATTCCCTCCCAGTCCCACCCTTCCTCCCTCATCTCCTCCTATGCCCCTCTCTAAGTACACTGATAGGGGAGGTCCTCCTCCCCTTATATCTGACCCTAGCCTATCAGGTCTCATCAGGATTGGCTGCAATGTTCCCCTCTGTGGCCTAGCAAGGCTGCTCCTCTCTTGATGGGGGGTGGTCAAAGAGCCAGATAGTGAGTTCATGTCAGAGACAGTCCCTCTTCCCCTTACTAGGGTATCCAATTGGATACTAAATTGCCATGGACTATGTCTGGGCAGGGCTTCTGGGGTATATAAACCAAGAGCTGGTTCTTTGAGAAAATCAGCAAGATAGGCAAACCCTTAGCCAAACTAACCAAAAGGCAGAGAGAAAGTTTCCAAATCAACAAAATCAGAAACAAAAAGGGGGACATAACAATAGTCTCTGAGGAAATCCAAACAATCACTAGGTCTAACTATAAAAGCCACAAAATTTGAAAATCTAAATTAAATGGACAACTTTCTTGATAAATTCCACTTACCAAAATTAAAGCAAGATCAGGTAGAAAAAGATTAAATAGTCCTTTATCCCCCAAGGAAATGGAAACAGTCATTAAGAGTCTCCCTTCCAAAAAAACCCCAGGGCCAGATGGTTTCAATGCAGAATTCTACCAGACCTTCAGAGAAGAGCTATCTCCAATTTTCTTCAAACTATTCCACAAAATAGAGACAGAAGGAACATTACCAAACTCATTCTATGACGCCACAGTCACCTTGATACCTAAACCACACAAAGACCCAAACAAAAAAAAGAGAATTTTAGACCTATCTCTCTTATGAACATTGATGTAAAAATACTCAATAAAATATGTGCAAACTGAATCCAAGAACACATAAAACACATCATCTACCATGATCAAACAGGCTTCATTCCTGGCATGCAGGGGTGGTTCAATATATGGAATTCTATTAATGAAATTCACCAAATAAACAAACTGAAGGAGGAAAACCACATGATCATTTTTTTAGATGCTGAAAATGCATTTGACAAAATCCAACATCCATTTATGTTTAAAGTCTTAGAGAATTCAGGCATACAAGGCACATACCTGAACATAGTAAAGACAATATACAGCAAGCCTATAGCCAACATCAAACTTAATGGAGAGAAACTTAAATCAATCCCACTGAAATCAGGGACAAGGTAAGGCTGCCCATTGTCTCCATATCTCTTCAACATAGTACTTGAAGTCCTAGCTAGAACAATAAGACAACTAAAGGAGATCAAAGGGATACAAATCAGAAAGGAAGAACTCAAAGTATCATTATTTGGAGATGATATGATAGTATACAGGAGTGACCCCAAAAATTCAACCAGAGAACTCCTTCAGCTGATGAACACCTTCAGCAAAATGGCTGGATACAAAATTAACTCCAAAAAAAAAAAAAAATCAGAAGCCCTCCTGTATACCCAAGACAAAAGGGCCAAGAAAGAAATTAGGGAAACAACACCCTTCACAATGGTTACTAATAACATAAAGTACCTTGGTGTGACTCTGAGTACTTCTTAAGACACTTCAAGCAATTAACACTAAAAATACATTTTACTAAAAAATTTTAAAACATTTTATTAAAAGTCTTTTCTAGAGTTTGTTTCTTCAGGCTAACTTCTGGTGTGGTGGGTGCTGAGTTCTGCTGTATAGATAACTTCCCAAACTACCATCAACATTGCTGAAATTGTAGTCACCAGCTGGTGCCATGAGAATGAGCAATGGAGAGGAACCCAGAAAGATGAGCTGCTTACAGACCAGTTGACAGAGACATGATCTGCATTGCTTTCAGGCAGTAGGAATATTGTGGCATCTTTAAAGGTGTCTGGAGTCGCTTCTTCTATACTGTGGATAATTTTTAATACCATGTCTGAGAGATTGAAACCAGTGACAGGCATGGCAAACAAGGCTCAGGGCTTTTGCTCTGTTAACCACACTTCAAATAGCTGTGTAACCAAATGGCTTATTGGTTCTTGAAATCTAAAGGGAAATAGTGAGAGACTTTGTTGATATGAGTAGATTCTGGAGCCCAATTTTTAGGTTTAAAAATTTGGAAATACTAATGAATTTAGCTCATTTAAAACATAAATTAATTGGATACAATAAGGCGTCTCTGTGCAGTGTAGTAGTGAAGGTCCTACCTCTAGAATACATAATTTTCTTCACAAAATCATTAAGGAGAGATAGTACAGAAAAGAGTAAGAACGATGCTGTCTAGTCATCGTTTTATGCTAGAGAAAATATTTAAATACTTAAAATGTTTAAAGTAAACTAGATATATTCAATCTTGGTTTCATACAGAGATTCTTATGTTATATTTGTGGGAATGGGCTTCCTACCTCTCTGCAAACTCTTCTTTGCCAAACATCTAAGATAAAGGATAAAGAGGTATTAAGAAATGGAATAGAAAGAGCTCATATTGAATCAATCAGCCTTGATTGATCAACCTTCCATCATTACCCATTAAATGATATTAAGAAAGTCACTTAATAGCTCTGCCTCTTTATCCACCACCTGGAAAGTTATTCATTCCCTCAGACTTTTATTAGGATTAAATAAAAAAGTTTGTGTAAAGATGCTTGCCACATAATAGTTTTCTATAGATGCTAATTGAATCAGATAATAACCATGGTCCAACATTTTGCATTTTAGACTACATCAGCAATAGCATTTTGTGCATATTGGTTTCATTGTCTGACTACATAGACATGGCTGAAGATGCTGCAACGCATTCCCAATGGACAGCAGTTCATATTTCAGAGCTAACCTTTCCCAAGTCATCACATATTAACAGAATGACGTGAAACTTTTGCAGGACAATTTTATCAAATATTTGGTGAAAACACTCATTCTCCAGGTAGGATAGAATGAAACCTAAGCTTAATGCTTCCACACAATGAAGGCCTCTAGAGAAAATTTTCTTCAGAGTACTCCTCTACTTCTATCCCAGTTGCCTTTTATTTAGTTCCAGTTCCTGGCAACAGTAACAGAATATCAACATAATACGTTTACTAAAAAAATTTATCAGCAACTTTGGAGGCAGCTTATTTCAAGGACAGTTTTAAAATAATTAAAACTTTCTTGGTTAATTCCCATTAGCAATGAGTATATATCATTAATAAAAGCTTACATTTCTTGCTTTTGCCTACATATGATAGCTCAATAGCTTCTTACCTAGGTGGACATACTTTAGGGTGTGAAAGTAAACTTTATTAGTAATTACTCATAAGTGGGACAATTCAGGGACAGAATGGTTTGCTCGTCTCATCATTGATCTCTAAAGGAGTTGATGCCAGGGGGCTGAAGAATGAAGACAGGTTGTTTAGATTCAGCAAAAATTTATGGTTAGTGTATTTCCCCCTAAATTGCGAGGGTTTCATGGTCATCCCCATTTTAATATTAACATTATTCCAAGAAGCCAAATTATCCTCAAGAGCCAAAACAGGAATAGAATTCCTGCTTTGGTGGTTTTGGCCTTGATTTATGTTTATTAATGCTTCACAGACAAAATGGTATTTTTTCGATTATTTGATTTGAATCTCATTTTATGCTAACTCTTCGGCCAAAAAGAAACCCACTGTTTTCAGCAAAATATGTGATTTAAAGACATGTCTAGGTATTCAAATGAAATGTGAATATTTCTGTCGAGGTTCGTGGCAGCATTTTGTCGAGGTTCAGTGGTACACATGTGGTATAGTGGGTTTATCAGTTAGATACATTTGGAATCTTCTTGATGTGGTGCATTGGGAGTTGTCATTATATTGTGTAGTATTTTCTGGCAGATAATCTGATTAATAGCAGAAATGTCTTCAATAATTGTGATTATAAGTAACTTGCTGTTATATAGTGTTCTGATAACACAGCTCTCATTTTTCAGACAGTAGGGAATGTCTGCTAATTCTGCCTCGTTTTTTTCTAAGCTGCTATATTTGTCTGATAATTCACCTCATTTATCTTTCATTTAGTATATTGGTGGAGATTTAAAAAAAAGAAAAATTTTAAAAAAGGAATGGCTTAAGGAGGAATATTGTAACTAGATTAAGAAGTTCAGTGTGTGTGCGTGCGTTCATGTGTGTGAGAAAAAAAGCCAAATGCTATCTGATATTTTAAGTTTCTTTTTTCTGTTTAGAAACAGAGACAATATGTTCTTTTTATGATTCATTCATTTTATAATACAAATAATGTTTAAAGTATATTCTGTTGATGATTATTGTAACTGTTAGGTTTTAAAATAAGTAAGACGTGTCTTACTCGTATACTAAAAGCTCATATGAGTTTTTAGTATTTAGGATAAGATGACAGTGAAGATTATGACTACATTATAACTCTGTGCTACAAACACTTAGGGTTCAGTTAAGAAATTATAAATTCTAAAATTGTTTTGAAGTCCAGTCATGTAAAAGGATTTAAAGCTATGTTTATTTCCCTCTAGAGCTAACAGAGGTGGAACAAAGTATGCTAACTAAAGAGGTTCAATTTGTTTCTGCATTCATTAGCTTCTCTATACATTGCCACCTTGTCCAGGAGGAGGTAATTATAGGATGCCCCGGGGTGCATGGTGAATGCATTTTTAAGGAGCAGCTTGCTATCTGCAAGTACTTACTTCCTTTCTTCTATCACTCAGAGGCCTTTGTGAGTAATCTTTCCCAAATCTGCCTGCTTTTCTTTTACAAATGTTACATCATACAAAAATCTTACTTCTCTTTCATACAGCACTCTTGGACAATACAATATTTGTATAACCGGTTGATTATGAATTCACAGATTATTTACAAAGAGTCGCTTACAAAAATTCTTAATAATCACTGATTGATTCTCTGTGAAGACCAAAAAAATAAAAAAATTAAAAAAATAAAAAAAATAAATAAATAAAAGCAGCAAGTAGAAATACACAAAACTACTAAATATTTGGATAATTGTTACTTATCTCAAACTGGTTTAAATTATTCCATATTATTTTTCTGGACTTCAGTGTTTAAATGTACAGGTAGATTCAGTGAGGGCAACTAGCAGATTTGGAATCAGGCAGGACTAGAACCATTAGCTCCATAATAAGAACTCAAGGGCAGATGTTTAAATATGAACATTAAACTTGTAAATAATTACAACAGCTACAAATCTAAAGATCTGCTGAATAATATTTAAGAGTGCCCTAAACTGGGGAAACTAGAAAATCCTCACATGAAACTCATATGCCCCTGTCTGACATAGGATTTGCTATTTGAGTTTCTTATGCTTTTCCAGAAAAAGACACGTCATATATGACATTTTTCTCGATTCAAATTGCAAAAGTCAGATCTATGTCTCCTTCAGGTCACATATAGCATGTCCAGCAACACTTTATGAGTGACTGCCACATTACAATTCTTCATAAGACAAAGAACATTCTCGTGGGGAGAAAGGCCTTCTTCCAGTAGTGAAGCCCTTCCAAGAACCACTCAAAGTTAGAATCCATTGTTACCTGATCAGAGGATCCTCCTCCATGAACTCTGAACACACACACACACACACACACACACACACACACACACACACACACAATTTATTCACTTTATATTCCAATTGTAGTTCTGTCCTTCATCTTGTCTCAGTCATGCCCTCCTCCATCTCCCTTCCCTAGTCCACAGAAAGAGGGAGCCTTCCTCCACTACCATCTGACTCTAGCCTTTCAAGTCTCATCATGACTACCTGAGTCCTCTTCCTCTGTGGCCTGGGCAGGCAGTCCCGCCAGAGGCAAGTTATCAAAAAGTAGGTAAGAGAGTCCATGTCGGAGACTGCCCCTGCTCCCCTTACTAGGCCACCTACATGGAGACTGAGCTGCCATGGCTACATCTGAGCAGGGGCTCTAGGATCTCCCCATGCATGGTTCTTGGTTGGTGCATCAATCTTTCTGCAGGCCCACCTGAGCCCAGATTTGTTGTCTCTGTTGGTCTCCTTGTGGAGCTCCTGTTCTCTCTGGGTCCTTCTTTCCCCCCACTCTTCCATAAGACTCCCTGTGCTCTGGCCAAAGTTTGGCTGTGAGTATCAGCATCTGCTTAGATCCCCTGCTGGGTGGAGTCTTTTAGAGGGCATCTATGGTAGGCTTCTATCCAACTGAACACACTTTCATGAGGAATGAGCTTAAGAGCAGGACAGTGACCAAGCTACTAAAAATCGATCATCTTGGACTAGAGCATATCAAGGTCCTAAAGACAAGGATGCCTCTCTTGTCTATACCTCCTCCTATAGAAAACAATAGTGACCAGAAGTAAAAGAGCTTCTTAATTACATTTATCTATGTTTAATTATCTCAGCATGTTCTCTGAACTTACACATGCATTCATGTTCAGTCTTCGAGACCCTTCATTCTGGTGCAAAATCATATTTGACTTTTTACTTTTATCAGCTGTTTCATATGCATGTCTTTCTTCCCCCATTTCACATTTTAAGTCACAAGGGGAAGCCAAAAAAACAATAGGGAAAGATTGTGGGCTGAATTCCTGAGAGAAATGGGTGCAGTTTTACAACACAATACCTGTGCTACCTTGGCCCAGTCATTAACCCTTCTGAGGCTAGATGGTCTTGTGTTACAGTGCTCCTAGCTCTGAAGATCATTGTGATGCATACACATGGCAACCCCTTCAAAATATCTGCTGGGCTGTGCTTCAGACAAGTTGACATCCATGTGTCTCCACAAAAGGCATTCACTTTATCTTTTAAACTCCTCATGCAGCAAGATTCATCTACACTATAAAGAACATCAAATGACAAGGAATGTTCTGTGTTATACCACAGAAACTGTCTTTAAACAGGAAGTACACATGGGCGAATTGGCTTGGAAGACCGTGTAATGGATTTGTGTATTCTTACCTGATAAGTTAAAAAAATAATTTGTTTTATTCAGATTAGAACCATTTCTGTAAGACTATGGTAATGCATTTGCAGTTGTTTCCACATAAACACAAATGAAAGGTTATTAGGAAATTATATTTGGTTGGTTGTGTTTACTATTATTTTTAGATTCCATGAATCACCAAGAGTAATTACATTAAATTCAAAGTAGATGTGGTGAAAGTAATGTGGAGGAAGTGAGCTCATAACTAAACTGAAATCTTCATGAATAGGGGACACTTATTTTCATGCTGAAGAAATAGAAAGAGCAAATGGACTGTCGTTTCAATGCTCCTCAGAAAACAAACAATTCAGTTAGCATCTCCTAGCCAGTTTGTGTCTAATGTCTTTCTGCCAGAATTGAATTTGGTTGTGTTTTTCATGGGCGAAGAAACTCTGAGGCAATGCCTAGTTTTAATTTGGTACTTCAAAACAATCGTGATCACCACATAGGTGCCACAAATGAAATTTGATGTTATTTATTCTGGTGGGTTTTTGTAACACATTCTATAGGAGGAAATCTATTAAACTAAATAATCTCAGCAGCTCTTCATTTCTGACTAGCACTGTTACTTTGTTCTTTAGTACAAGACAATTTATTCAAAATTGAGTTAAATAGCAAAAAATATGAAGGTTTAGAAGTCTTTTCTACAAAGGTCAAGTCAGTCTTTTAAAATTTAGTGTTAGCTTCATAATTATTATAAAAATAAATAACTTATTTAGATGTAAGTACTTCCTTGCAATACTCAACTTCACGTTTTGAGTCTCTTTTGTTTTTAGAACTGTTGTGAATGGCCAATGGTATAGTACCATAAAAGAATCTTAGAAATGAAGTAATATGGGGGTGCATATTGTATTTTTCAATAGTGCTATTAGAATGTATAGCTCCACAGGGATTGTTTCAGACATGAACTCGATGGCTGGCTCTTTGACTCTCCCCCATACACGCCAGGGAGTAACAGCCTGGCTAGATCCCAGGGGAGGACATTGTAGCCAGCCCTGAGGAGACAAGATGAACTGGGGTCAGATGGAAGGGGAGGAGATCCTCCCCTGTAGGTGGACTTGGAGTGAGCAGGGCGGGGAGGGGAAGAGATGAGGAAGGGATGGGGAGAGTGGGAGGGAAAGAAGGAGGGGGTTACACCGGGGATGCAAAGTACCTAACCTCTGATTGATATAAAAATAAAAATAAAAAAATAAAAAAGAATACTTTGAGGAGTACTGCAGTGAGTTCTTTGAGACTCTTGTAGAATTCATGCTGCATCTCTAGACCTAAGCTTGCTTTCTTTTAATTGAGAAATTTTAAAATTATCATTTCTATCTTGGTTGTTATG
>JAQQSO010004341.1:0-12874 GCA_028658305.1 Pachyuromys duprasi | reverse complement strand
GCAACTTGGTGCCCACTCTGGGAAGGGGCGTGAGGTATCCACCAAGCCTCACCCTCCACCCACGCCCGGTCTCATGACTCTGCCAGGAACAGAGAGATGACAGTGGAGGGTGCGGCGCCCCGCCCCGTCGCTTTGTCACGTGCCACGCGTCCGGGGGCGGAGCCGAGCCAGGTTTTTCTAGGGTAGGGGCACCTAGGACTCCCAGTTAGCTCTGTCCTTAGTTCGTCTGTCTGTACCCACCCAGCCCACTGCAGCCAAGATGATGTGTGGTGCGCCATCCGCCACGATGCTGGCCACGGCCGAGACGCAGGAGATCGCCGACAAGGTGAGGCTGGGCCCGGGTGACGCCAGAAGGAGCCGGGCATGCGGGGACCCGCTGGCCTGAGGGACTGGCCTGCCCAGACTGGCCCGGGTCCTGTAGCAGGCTTCCGTCCTCACCTGCGGCTGGTTGCTGGGACTCTGGGCCTGGTTGGAGTATTCAGGGACCGGGACTGAGCCGCATCTTCCGCTGCTTGCATGCAAGAGGGCCGCCCTCCTCTTAGGAAGCACGCACCGAGATCGCTGGAGGGATGAGGCAGTCCCAAAGAGTTCAGGAAGGAAGCTCTCAGGGTTAGAGCCCAGGCTATCCTGAAGACGAGGCGCCCTCTATTGCCTTAAGCCCAGTCCTAAACAAGAGGCTCAATGAAAGCCAGCCTGGGCTACAGTGGGAATCTCCTCTAAATAGTTAGGGCTGTATAGGTCAGTGGCAGAACTCCCTCCCTCCCAGGCCCCGGGGGAGAAAAGTTAAAACCCAAAACTTGCAAAACTTGCTAATGCTTAGATTCCCTAGTGTGCAACCAGAGGGTGGACCTGGCTGGGAGGGACTGGTGAACGCTTGAAGGCTCAGTAGCCGGTTTCTGAGTCCGGACATCCCTTCCTGTGGCTGTTAGCAGAGCAGAGTCTACTGGTTTGGGAGGTTCAGGGTATTAGCAAGAGAAGAAGTTAAACATGTCCACCCTTCTTCAGTCCTTGTCACTGGTGTTACTCAGCCTGGAAAGATTTGCACCCTGACACTGAGCTGAGCCCAGTTAACAGGGAACCCTGGCCAGGTGTGGTGTCACCAACACCTGGGACACCAACACTCAAGAGGCAGAGGCAGGCGAATCCCTCTTGAGTTGGAAGCTAGCCTGGAACTAAATAATTCCAGGCCAGCCATAGCTACGCAGTGAGGCCTGTCTCATACAAGAAGGTGCAGCATTCCTCTTTATCAGAGGGGCCAACAGCTTACCACACCCCCGGGAATGAGGAACACTGTGTTGAGAGATGGCAGAAAGGCACCTGCAGATGAATCTGAGTCCTTCCCTTCTCATCCCACTGTCCAGGTGAAGCCCCAGCTTGAAGAGAAAGAAAATCAGAAGTTTGATGTCTTTAAAGCCATATCCTTCAAGAAACAGATAGTGGCCGGCGTCAACATCTTCATCAAGGTGAGCATGGAGTAGTGGCTTGGGAAAGAACTGGGGATGTGGTCTCACGGTAGAGCAGAGTGTCCTGCAACTTCCCCCGAGCATCCCTTAAGGGGACACATACAGGTTCCGAGAGGGTTAGTTTGGGATGCTGGCGTTCCCAGCCTTGAAGGAGGAGGTAAGCATCACTGGCCCAGTTGTTGGTGTCCTGTCCACATTCAGCTTTCTAAGGCTGGCTTGAGCCTGGGGCCGGAACCTCACCTTTCCCTCAGGGGCATCTCTTTCTCTGCTTCCAGGTTGACATTGGTGATGATAAATTCGTGCACTTGAGGGTATTCGAAGCCCTCCCCCATGAAAACAAGCCTTTGACCTTGTCTTCCTACCAGACCAACAAAGGAAAACATGATGAGCTGACCTACTTCTGATTCTACAGCCCCTTTGCCAAATACTTCACCTTTTTAATCTGTGTTTGGGACCACGGAGTTAAACACCCCTCTGTGATTGAGGGGGTAGATTAAGCAGCTTCTTTTGTGATTCCCAAACTGCATTGTATTTTGTTTTCTTCCAGATAATTATTTTCAGAAAGCTGTATATGATCTCTCTCTAAATATATTATATATTTTTAGAGACTATACAAACTGTGTCTTTTGTCTTGAATTTTTCCCTTTGTTTAAAAAAAATCAGTCACCCCAGGGTGGTGCATACCTTTAATCCCATTGCTTGGGAGGCAGAGGCAGGTGGATTTCTAAGTTTGAGGCCAGCCTGGGACAGCCAGGGCTACAAACAGAAACCCTGTCTCGAAAAAAAACAAAATGAAAAAAAAAAATCAAAATCACAGTTACAATGTAGCTATGCCAAGAAAAGGCTAATAATGTATTTTACTTATGTACTATTTAACTTCTTCATTTATGTGCCAGTGTATGTGCACATACATGCATGTTGTTGTGTACATTTAGAGGTCAGAGGATAGCCTGCTAGAGTTGACTCTCTTCTTCCACTGTATGGCTCTCTGGGGTGACAGCAAGCACTTTAGCCACTGAACCATTTATAAACTGGTCCCAGGCTCTGGTTTAACCCCCAGCTGCAAAAACAGTTATTCATAGCTGAAGTGGCCCCGTGGGTAGAGTCCCTTCTGTGATAGACATGACCTGAGCTCGCCTGGGAAAGTTTCTGGGCCAGGGAACTGGAGTGACCAGATTCACCGAGTCATAACACCTAGGTGGGACAGTCAGGGCTCACATCTGTCGATCAAACTTCCACATTGCTAGTGACGGCTCACCTCAGCTGTGGGCTATTGTTCCCATGACTCAGTCTATGATAAAAGGTTTTGAGTGAGTCTAGCTGTTCTAGAGTGTCAGCCCTAGGCTGGTGGGATGCGTTCACATGCTGCCATACCACAGAGCACAACCTGGGCTCCTAAGTAGAAGCATCCTGGCCATTCTGGCCTTCAGAGCCTGCTTTAACCTTAGGCAGGCCAGTGGTCTCCCTGGGGTGTGGGGGAAGCCAGGGTCATCCACTATAAAGATGAGGGTTGGTGACATTTCTTGAGTTCAGAGTCACGCTGCGAATGTTTTACTGAGGACCGCTGACTGCCAAAACCTTCAAGGAATGTCGAGACTGTCTGCGGACAGACTTACAAACCTTGGCGAACAGACCGGTGAGGGGCCTTCCAGTGAGTGCAGAGAGTAGGGAGGTAGTGGTGAAAATGAGTAATGGGCCGCGCCTCCTGTGCCACTCAAGAACTCAAGAATAAGCCTGTTTAACTCAGGTGGAATGCATGCCTAGCATCCGGTCAGGGGATGTCCTGATTGGATGCCCAACACCAAAGACAGCAGATAGAACATGCAAAGGGAAACCTGTTTTGCACCAGCCCTGACATGTTCCCTGTCAGGAGGCTCAGTGCAAGGAACCTAGGGCAGATACCACTGAGGGTGTAAGCAGGGGCTAATGTGTCATCCAACAGGAAGGGAGGTGAAAGCAGCATTGGCTGGGAATCCCCTCATACTACAAGCAACCAGAGCGAGCAACCAGAGCGGGCAGAAGCTGGGTTTAGGAGTAGAAGCTGTGCAGGCAGGACAAAGCAAGGTCACTGTAGGACATGGATACAAGCTATAACTGACACAGGGCCTGCTATGGGCATGGGTAGGTGTTGCAGGATACTTGATCGCACTGTGAACTCTGAAATTATGTTGTTTACTGGAAAAATATGTTTCTAGTTGTGGTGTGGCTCAGCCCTAGTGCATACCTTTAATCCAAGAGTTTTCTGCTTGAAGTAAATAAAATAAACTGTAGGTCAAGAGGCAGAGCAAGCAGGGACAGGGAGTGACCATAGGAAAAATACCATAGAAAGTGTAAGAGGAAGTCAGGAGGATGGATAGGGAGACACACAGGAAGTAGAAGGAGGGACATTCAGTTTGAGGGTTTTTGAGAGGTAGGGGAGGGGACTTCCTTCTTTTGGCATGTCAGCTGAGGAAGAAGGTCAGCTGGGTGCATTCTCTGTCTGTCTGAGCTGGCAGGCTTTCACCCCAGCATCTGGCTCCCGAGTCTATTGGTAAAACTGAATGAATGAGATTTTGTTAAAAACAACAAGTGGGTGTGGTGGTTTGAATAGACTCATGTGTCTGAATGCTTGGCCATGGGGAGTGGCACTCTTAGGAGGTGTGGCCTTGTTGGAGGAAGTTCATCACTGTGTGGGTGGGCTTTGGGGTCTCCTATGCTCAGGTTCCACCCAATGTAGAATGAGAGAGTCTCTTCCTGGATGCCTTCAGATCAAGACCTAGAACCCTTGGCTTCTCCAGCGCCATGTCTGCCTGCATGGTGCCACGCTTCTTGGCATGATGGTAAAGGACTACACCTCTGAAACTGCCCACTGGCCCCAATTAAATGTTTTCTTTTATAAGAGTTGCCAAGGGGGTGGGGGCTGGAGAGATGCCTCAGAGATTAAGAGCACTGGCTGTTCTCCTAAAGGTCCTGAGTTCAATTCCCAGCAACCACATGGTGGCTCATTACAATCTATAGTGAGATCTGGCATTCCCTTCTGGTGCGCAGGCACACATGCAGGCAGAATGCTGTATAAATAATAAATAAATATCTTTTTTTAAAAAGTTGCCATGGTCACGGTATCTCTTCACAGCAATGGAAAGCCTAAGACAGTCGGTAAAGTGATTTCTACAAGGTGGTCAGTTTCATCAAATTGCTTCCCTCGGCGAGCATGGAGGAGTAGAACGGAGATCACTGGGGTGCTGTGCTGCTAGGACTAGAGTCACATGCTGCGTGCTGTGACAGCTGGAGAGCTGGTTGGGTCCTGAAGGAAGTGTGCGGAGGAGCGACTTGTCACCTCAGGCCGTCCTAGTGCTCACAGCATCCTGGAGGCTGTTAGATTTTCCTCACCTGAGAAAAGGGAGGGCCTGGCTGAGCACTATGTGGAGCATATGCTGGGGCTGGGTGGCTCACCTCACGCTAACCAGAGGCAGATGGAGCCAGGAAGGGACCAAGGAGGTCAGGTTATATACTTCAAAGTCATAGCCCTAGTGACCTCTCTCCTCTAGCCAGGACCCTCCTCCTGATGGCCTTTCACCTATGAACTCATCCCTTGAGTAGCCCATTGATGAAGTCACTCTCATGTGCCAGGCACCTCAGAACACTGCTATGAACCAAGCCTCCAAGGCAAGAGTCTTTGAGGGCGTTTCACATCTAAACCATAGCAGACAAGTCTGGAGGGTGTCAATGAAAGGTAGGGAATGATGGACGGGTGGGTGAAAGGAGACATGTTCCCCTTGAGATCTGGAAAGGAGGTCACAGGAGCTGAGGGGTCTCTCCAGCTGCCCAGGCGGTAGCCCTCAGGGCAGCAGGGTCACGTTGGCCGAGAACACTCGGAGCCTGAACATGGCTGGGGGGCTTCAAAGATTCCTTTGGAACAATCCTGAGATACTCCACTTGGATGATCTGTGTGCCCAGAATAGACAGAGCTGAGGGCTTGGAGGCCTAGCAAGCCACTGGTCAGGAGGCCCAAGCTTCTGAACCCATAAGGATGCTGTGTCCCCAGCCTCACCGGATGCTCATTCTGGAACAGTGGGTCCCCAGCTTCACCAATCTGGAACAGTGGTGAGGCAAGAGAGTCACACCCTCACTCCGGACACTTGTGATGGACTATGTCCCTTCTAGACCCAGGAATGCAGACCTTACTCGTGATTCTGATGGACATGTCTCTCCCCAGAGTGTCCTGCCTGGGCAGTGGGAACAAATGACTCAAGGAACACCCAAAGCCATTGCCTGTGGCACTCTACCATAGGCAGGGCCTCTTGCTGAGCCTATGGTCAAGCCCTGCCCCAGAGGCTGGCACCTGTCTGACATCTCACCACCTCTGCCCTCTTGGAAGGAAGGTGACTGGCATGCTTGGGTGCTGTGCAGGCTGGCAGCATCACCATGCATGGGCACTAACCATTTCTAGCGCCTGTACCACCTTTAAGTCCAGATGGGAGAGACAGGTAGAGGATGGTATGAGATGCCCAGCATGTTCAAGAATGGGCTGCTCTGAGCTGGTACCTATGTGGTGAGGCAAGTTTGAAAGTGCCCATTCTGCCTCCAGCACACGAAACCAGTCCCTCTACAGGAGTCCCTCATGCTGCCTTGGAGGGCAGGGGATTGAGAAAGTACTAATTCATCCCAAGAATGTCAGGTTTTCACTCAGGATCTCAATGCCAAGCAGTAGGTACTAGTCCCCAGCCCTCAGTGACCCAGGGTTCTCCAGCGACTGTTCTGAAGTCTGAGGGATGAGCCCCATATTTTCTTCTCTAGATGAGCTTAGTAGCTATGCACTGGGCGGCCAGGAAGGTTAACAGTGTCCTCGCCAGCAGGAGAGGAGCCAGGTGGTGCCACCACATCCTCCTGCACTTTCCTGAATGGGAAAGGGGTGCTGTTAGGTGCCTCCGATTGGATGAGATTAGATCCTCATCAAGCCAAAGCTAATAAAGCATGTAATTGCAGTTGGATGCACGTTGTGCAAGGGAAAAATTGCAGACCTGAGGGTTGGAATCACTCCACTATCAGGATGCCCAGGAGTCCTAATGGGCCACTTGGAGGCAGCATAACTTTCTTCCCGGATGACTTCACAGTCACTGGAGAAGCAGGAACAACTAACTGTGAGTTCCGTGGACCTGGGGCTGGGAGCTGCCATGCATAAAGCTTGGAGGTGGTTCGGATGTGAGGCCCATGGGGAGTCATGGGGCCTGTGAGAGGGCTTAGAGCAGAGAAGGAGGTCAGCCTGTTGTCAAAACAGCTCCAGCCAGCAGCAGAAGCCAAGGGAGGCTGTGTGCTGTCAGACACACGTAAGTCCAAGCTTTAGGAATACCTGGGTCCACCAGGCGGTGGTGGCACATGCCTTTCATCCTAGCCCTCAGGAGGTAGAGGCGGCTCTGCAAGTTCTGTTGTAACCTCCTTAACGTGCTTAAACTCTGTAGCCTCTCAGTAGAGACCTACTTTAGTTCTTAACATACCTGTGGCTCCTCTTGTTAACACCCACTGTTGCCTTTAGCATATCAGAAGCCATTTTGCCTCCAAGTCTCCATTTTGATTATAGGGTGACATTAAGTCCAAGTTCTCAGGCCCTACCTGCCTGAGACCAGGATACAATAGTTCAATACTTGCTGCTTAGAATAAAATAAGAGACAATAAATGTATGTTCTGCTTGAGTTAAAGATAAATGTATATTCTGTTAGAATTAAAACCACAGCATCCTGGGGTTAGGGATTTAGCTCAGTGGCAGAGCGCTTGCCTAGCAAGTGCAAGGCCCTGGGTTCGGTCCTCAGCTCTAAGAAAAACAAACAAACAAAAAACCCCAAACCAAACCAACCAAACAACAACGAAAACAATGCAGCATCCTGCTGTTCTTTATTCCCAGAAAGCTGGAAAGCCCCCAAGAGCTCTCCTATCCTAAACCCAGCCAATCAGCTTAAAGTGCTTAAAGTGCTACCTACATACAATACACTTGGAACAAAATCTATTATGTTTAGCTAGTCAAAATGATATAATGCGGCCCCCCCTCTCCACTTCCTACACTTGGTTACCTGGTTATTACCTGGTTATAGTTTTTCATATAAATAAAAAACCTTAGAAACAGTCTGGTGTCACGGTCTGGCTCCCTTGACCAGAGGTGGCCCTGGCTGGTCAGTTTTGGTCCAGCATTCAATACATTTCTATCAATCTAAGTTTGTTGTTTGAGTGGTCAGTGTGTAGCTATTCTTGAACTTGTAACAGTCCAAGGCCAGCCTGGTCTACAGGGTGAATTCCAGGACAACCAGGGCTACACAGAGAAACCTGTCTCAAACAAACAAAACAAAACACCCAAACCAAACAAAAGGAGAGCTAGGTCTGCCAGGCAGCGGTGACACACGTCTATAATCCCAGCAGGCAATCTCTGTGAATTTGAGGCCAGCCTGGCTTACAGAGCTAGTTCCAGGACAGCCAGGGGCTACACAAAGAAACCCTGTCTTGGAAAAAAAAAAAAAGGAATAGCTGGGTCCATGTTGGGCCCCAGGCATATGTCCAGAGACAGTCACAGTCAAATGCCACAATCCAGTGGCTTAAGCATCAAGAACTTACCCTGTCACAATTCTGCTGCCTAAGGTCAAAACTCCAGGAGCAGGCAGGGCCAGAGGCCCTGTGAAGGCCAGGAGAAGCCCTTTCCCTATGCCTTGTGGCTGCTGCCCTGCTGGCCAGACACTGGTGTTCTCCACCCCCTCCAGCTCTGGGCTGCCCTCCCCCAGTCTCCTGCCACCACGTCCTGTCTGCTTATGCCTACTGCCACAGAAGAGCCATTCTGGGGTACGGGGACACCTAATTCTCTGACTGAAGTCTGAGTGGCCCAGGAGCCGCATCGGCTGCAGGCTCATCTGGAGGGACCAAGGGCAGTCCTTCACTGTTGGCTCCCGCTGTGCCCCATGCACAGCCCAGATGTGTGCTCCTCTCACTCAGTGAGGAGGCTGGAGGTCCCTCCTGGTGTCCTGTCCTGGCTCAGGGACTACTCTGTCCCCACAGTGTCCTTGTTTGGAAGGAGCCTGTTGCCCTGGTACTGCAGGGGCGGGGCCTAAGAGTTCCATGCCTCTGGGCTGCAGTGCTCTAGTCACAGGCCATCTTCTCATTAGCACAGCCTGTCAGAGTTCCAATCCAGCCTGCTCTCATCGTAACTGATATTTGGAAAGACCTGATACAAAAACCATGCCCCCCCCCCAAAAAAAACCCGAACAGTGACAATCCCTAGGTTCAGGAACTCCATTGGGAATGCGGGACACAGATCTAGAACTCACATTGATCCTCCAGTTGCATTTCATAGGCACATCCTGACTTCACATTCTGAAGTCAGCCAGTGGGGTGTGCTATATTGCAACAAGGGATCAGAGAGGCGGTGCCACCACCCTCTGTCTTCTCCTGCTTCCTTGGCTGGATTCTGGACATGGCAGGAAGACACTCCATGTGGGGCAAATGCCATGCCACAGGGAAGCAGGGCAGCACTGAGGGCCTGAGTTAGTCTCTGAGGGGAGTACTGTCAGTAACCAGCTGGGCCTGCCCCTACTGGCTCCCTGAGGCTGGGAAGGTGGCATTACAGACAGGACAAGATCCTGGAAGTCTCTGGAAAGTCTGGCTTAGTAGGCACTGGTCAGGCCTTCAGGTGCCCTGCCCTCACACAGAGCTTAAGAGAACAGTCTTGCAGGCCCCTACCAGGGGCCAGGGGCACACTGACAAGTCAGGAGTGCCAGCAGTGCTCATGAGAGACAAAATGCACAGGAGTGCTGTACCCAGGGGCTGTAATTCCAGATCTTGCTGGGAGGCTCATGAAACCCAGCAACACACTAGTCCGGCTCGCTCACTACAAACTCTGGGGACCTCTGGTGCCACCTCTATCCTCCTGACCTTGCTCTAGCAGTGTGGACAGCTCCTCCCTCGCTACTGGACACTTCAACCTTGGCTTACTGGTCCAGGCATCAACTTGACAACCCTGAGGGTAGTGAGCTTGAAGCCAGATTTCCCCTTTACTAGAAAGACCTTTAGTTGGGTGAGATTGACTGTGAGCCTTGATGGGATGCTTGACTCAAATCCTAGGAGGCAGAGATGACCAAGTCAGGACTCCACCCTGCCCCATCCTTGTCTCAGGAAGTAGCCTGCTGAGGAATGGTCTCTAGAGAGTGCCATATTCTGGAACCTGCAGAGATGGTACCTGGCATGGCAAAGAGGCTCTACTGATGGGATTCAAGGTCTCAAGAGGTAGGTGATCCCGGATTGCTGAGCGGTCCAATGTCATACATGAGGCAGGAAGGTCTGAGACACGAGAGATGGAAGATGCTGCTTCTGACCTCAAACATGGAGAAAGGCACAAGCCTAGGATGCTAGGTGAAAGGTGATCTAGATTGCTAGACACCTTCAGAGGGAGCTGGTACTGAGATCCCATTTGTATTCACCTGGCCTCTAGACACCTGTCACCATTTTAGGTTTCTGTTTTGTCCCCGTCAGACTCTTGCATGGCTTTGCACCCTCTCTGGAGAATAACCAAATGGGGACTCAGGGATCTTTTCTCCCGGCCCCCTTCCTTGCCTTCAGGCCCCCTGCTGAATTGCTCTAAGGCTTTACACCTAAGAGCATAGGTGAGTCATGGTCATGGCATGCCAAAGCTTCAGCATTCAATGTCACCGCCAAGTGTCACAGGGCCAGGTGGCACCAGAACTCACGAGCAACTGAGATGTTGGACCTACAGCCATTGGCTGGTCTTCAGAAACTGGCTAAGTCCTCCATCTTCAAGCTCCCACCCAGAATTCTGATCGGAAGACTCAGAGCTGGACCTAAAGCACCAGACAGTGCCCCGAGACAGAAGAGAGTGAAGGATGATGGGGGAGGGCCACTGCGGCTGGGACACACACTTTCCTTTTTGAGGGGTGTATTTAGGAAACACCCACTTAGAGCAGTGACCATCAGGGGCAGGGAGGGGAGAAATAACCACACTAACACTGCAATGAAAATATTTATTTGTGCACAGTCATAGGAGTCAAGAGACCAGCACAAAACAGACACAGCGACACGGTGCTGACAGGCGCGCAAGTGTACAAACACACTGACAGAGGACAGTACGCGGGGCTGGGGGACTTGGGCTAGAGACCACCTGAGCCCAGGGCATGCCCCTCCTGCGCAGCAGGGACTGTGGGGCCAACTGTGCTTTGCTCGAAAGGCTAGGCGCCTCCAAAGAGTTGTGGTTTCTGAGGACTGGTAGGCTCCACATGTGCAGCCCGTCTTCCAATTGGTCCAGGTTTGCAACACATGGGTGAATTTCTCACATGCTCTATGTCAGGAATTAGGCAGCTACGAAGCTAAGAGCATTCACGATGTCACCCTTCCTCGTCTCAAGAGCTATGTTCGTGAAGAATTCACCTCCATTTACAAAAACACTGACATCACACCTAACATCATCCAGAAAATGGCCCTGGGTGTTTTGCAGGGAATCGCTCAGGCCTGAGCTTTGAGGGAATTTGTCTTCCTGCTCTGTGGGACACTAGAAGGATGTGCTATCATGTCCTGTCATCCTCAGGATACACCCTCATGTCAGGCATGAACCGTGTCCTCTGAGAGAGTGTAGCTGAGAGGCTTCCAGAGCACCAGCCCAGGTCACAACTGGATGATGGCACCTCCGCCTGCCTTATGGACGGTGAGGTGCAGACATGGTTTTACCCAACATTGTAGCCTGCCTTCATGGGTCTGCTGGCTCCAGGACAGGCAGTGAGGCATGGTCATGGTTACACTCCAAGGCCTTCTGGGAGCTTCCAAGCATGGGGGTCTGACTGGCAGGCTCTCCCTCTGTTTTCACCCACTTAGAGCTACAGGGCAGAGGGATCCCTAAGTGGTAATATAAGAGCTGACCAGGGCAGGGTGGGAGCCCCTGGGCTTCAGGGAGGCTTTCCACCTGGAATGTGTATCCTATTGCAGAATGACTGGAAATGGCTGAACAGTGAGCTAGGGAAGGGAAAGAGGAGATGCAGCCATGGGGAAGTTCAGCTCCCCATCATCCCCTCCCATCCCACCGAAATTAGTGCTCGTCAGGGCTCAGCCACAGGCAGGGAAGGTATGCGATGGAGACGGAGACCCCCTGCTCTGACGACTCTCCTGCCTGGCTCAGATAGTGAGGGAGTCTTTAAATTGTGTTTATGCTACCAGAAAATTTTTAAAAGAGAAATTTTAGGTATAGCCTTGTGTATGTGTTTAAAGATACAGTCTCACTACATAACTATCCTTCTGCCTCAGCCTCCAGGGTACCAGATTGCAGGTGTATACCACCATTCCAGGTAAAAATTTTCCATTAATGTAAAAATTTTATATATTGTTAATTTTAAAATTACTCATTAAATTGTGGTTTTAAGCAAATAAACACACCAGGGAGCAATGAAAGGGGAACATGGCATATGAAACATTTTAAATTAATCACTGCATGAAAAACAAGAATACTCTTGTCTGCAACAAGAATAAACCAGAGTCAACAGAGAGACACACATACTGCAAAATGTACCCATATTTAGGAACCATCAACTCTGGCCAAGATGACCAAGCAATTGCTTCCTGGTATGTCATGTAGGACACATTGAGCTACTTTCTGTGAGGTACCAGAGTTTGGATCCTAAGAGAAAGATTTACACACTGAAAAAACAACCAACCAAATCTCCCAGCTTGGCGACTGCTGATTAATCTGCACCAGCATCTGCCTGGGCCGCTGTCGCCACTCTGGCCCCACTGCGCCCCCTGCTGGTGGAGGCTGAAAGTGTGCAATTCCGGTTCCACAGCTGCTCTGCCAGGCACCCAATGCAAATGCAGCTATCACACAGAAAGTGTGGAACAGCAACGGGGATTGGTACACACATGTTCAGGAGCACTTACACCCTAGGGCTCTCCTCAATCATTCAGAGTCCTCAGAGGAGGGACATTCACTCAGATCTGCTGAGCCCATGTTCAAGCCCTCTGTAGTGCACTGCTTACCCTATGGAATCTGCAGTTCTACGAAGAAACTCACTGAACCAGAACTCCCAGAACTGCCTCTTGGGAGTGCAACAACCACAGTGCTGGTGGGCACTGTGCTCGGCAACCATCCGGCACTGGGACAGACCTGGCTCTCCAGGGCCTCTCAGTGCAGGTCGCTTCCTGGATGACTGGGAGAGAACCATGCTAGCTGGAAGCAGGGCAGCAATAAAATGGGGCTCTGGGCTGCGGCACCCTCTGAGGGCACAAGGAATCTGGGCGCCACCTCTAAAGCCTGGGCCCCTGACTGTCCACCCAGACTTCAGTCCCCCTCTCTGGTCCAGGTAGATAACCTGCCTTAAAAGGAAGGTGCATGGAGGGGACCAAGGCAAGCAGTGGTCAGCCCAGCCTCTGGTCACTGGGCACCTGAAAACTGCAGAAGTACA
>JAQQSO010004340.1:0-12874 GCA_028658305.1 Pachyuromys duprasi | reverse complement strand
GTAGGGAGGCTGTTGATGACTTCTTCTATTTCCTTGGGGGATATAGGTCTATTCAATCTTCCTATCTGATCTTGGCTTAATTTAGGTAGGTGGAATCTCTTGAGAATACTGTCCATTTCATTTAGATTTTCAAATTTTGTGGCATATAGGCTTTTGTAGTAAGACCTAATGATTGTTTGGATTTCCTCAGTGTCTGTAGTTATGCCCCCCTTTTCATTTCTGATTTTGCTGATTTGGCCAGTTTCTCTCTTTTTGTTAATTTGGCTAGGGGCTTGTCTATCTTGTTGATTTTCTGAAGGAACCAGCTCTTGGTTTCATTGATTCTTTGAATGGTTTTATTTGTTTCTAATTGATTGATTTCAGCCCTGAGTTTGATTATTTCCTGCCGTCTGCTCCTCTTAGGTGTATATGCTTCTTTTTTATCTAGAGCTTTCATTTGGGCCATTAAGTTGCTTGTATGAGATTATTCAATTTTCTTCTTGAAGGTACTTAGTGCTATGAACTTTCCTCTTAGCACTGCCTTCATTGTGTCCCATAAGTTTGGGTAAGTTGTGCTTTCATTTTCATTGAATTCTAGGAAGTCTTTAATTTCCTTCTTAATTTCTTCCCTAAACAAGCTGTCCTTGAGTAGCAAGTTGTTCAGTTTCCATGTACGTGCAGGACATTTGCTATTTCTATTGTTGTTGAGGTCCACCTTTAGGCCGTGTTGGTCAGATAGGATACGAGGGATTATTTGGATCTTCCTGTATTTGCTGAGGCTTGCTTTGTGACCAACTTTATGGTCTATTTTGGAGAAGGTTCCATGAGGTGCTGAAAAGAAGTTATACTCTCTTGATGTAGGGTGAAAAGTTCTGTAGACATCTATTAGGTCCATTTGATTTAGGGTCTCTGTGAGTGCCCTTGTTTCTCTGTTTTGCTTCTGACCGGATGATCTGTCTCTTGTTGAGACTGTGGGAGTGTTGAAGTCTCCCACTATTAGGGTGTTGGGATTAATGTGTGATTTCAGTTTCAATAATGTTTGATTTACATATGTAGGTATTCTTGTATTTGGGGCATAAATGTTCAGAATTGTGATGTCCTCCTTTTAGAATTTTCCTTTGTTGAGAAGGAAGTGCCCCTCCTCATCTTTCTTGATTAACTTTGGTTGAAAATCTATCTTATTAGATACTAGGATTGCTACCCCAGCTTGTTTTCTGGGTCCATTTGCTTGAAAAATTGTTTTCTAGCCCTTTACTCTGAGGTAGTGTTTTTCTTTGTTGCATAGGTGTGTTTCTTGGATTCAGCAGAATGTTGGGTCCTGTTTGCACAACCATTCTCTTAGTCTATGTATTTTTATTTGAGAGTTGAGTCCATTGATGTTAATAGATAATAGTGACTAATGACTGTTAGTTCCTTTTATTGTGGAGTTGGTTGTCTTACTATGATTCATTGCTTTTTTGTTGTTGTTGTCATTGGGAAATTATCTTTATCCTATATATTCTTTGTTGTAGTTGTTTCGGTTTGATTGAAATTTTCTTTCTAGTACCTTCTGAAGGGCTGGGTTGCTTTGTAGGTATTGCATGAACTTTGTTTTGTCATGGAAAAGTTTGTTTTCTCCATCTATGATGATTGAAAGCTTTGCTGGGTATAGTAGTCTTGGTTGGCATCTTTGTTCCCTTAAGGATTTTCTATTTTCCTTCAGTGAGGAATCCATTTCAGCCAGCGTATCCTCTGCTCCGGAGATTCTCTCTTCCATCTCTTTTATTCTATTGGTGATGCTTACCTTTGTGTTTCCTGATCTCTTCTCTAAGGTCTCCAGTTCCAGGATCTTCTCAGTTTGTGTCTTCTTTATAGATTCTAATTTTGTTTTCAGGCTTTGTATCGTTTTCTTCATCTGATTGACTGTGTCTCCTATTTTGGTTGTTTCCTCCCTGTCTATCTTTAATTGTTCCTGTATGTGGGCAGGTAAATCCTCCTTAATTTCTTTGAGAGCCTTGTTCATTTCCTCTTTTTGTTCCTCTAATATCTGCATAATCATAGCTTTAATATAATTTTCCGGTGTCTCTGCTGAATTAAAATCTCTATTGCTTTTGGGTCTTTCTGGTAGGGCCATGGTGTCCTGATTATTGTTGTGTGAGTTCTTATGCCGATTTCTTAGCATTTGTTTACATATAATCAAGGAGCTGTTTGTGCTTTAAGGCTGAACTTCAGACTGGAACTGTCAATCTCTTGTGTCAGGAGTATTCTTCAAAAAGATCAGGGAGTTCTAGTGGTTTGACAGTGTGTGTTGTGCCTTAGTTGAACTCTGTTGTGGGATCTGTGTGCCCGGCTTTGTGCTCTGTGCTAGAAGCTGTGAGCACCATAATCTGGTCTCCCCTCTGGTCTGAAGGTTTGGCTCCTCACTCTGTGCCACAGGCTGAGTGTCCCCATTTGAGAAGTCCACTGGGGGCTCTGCTCTGATCAGGAGGTAGCTCGACCTGGGCTTGTTGCTAAGGGCTCTTTTCTGGACTGGAGTCTTGGTGCCTCCTTCTGGGTCAGGGCCTGTGCCTCACGGTCTGAGATGGTATTTGGGGGCACCTCCGTCTGGACCTGATACTATAGTCCCAATCTGGGGTGGTGGCTGGGTGTGCCAGGGGTGTGGGTCTGACAGGTGTAGCCTGGGTGGAACTCAGTCTCTCCCGGGTACTGTGTAACCCCGACCGAAATGGCAGCTGTTGGCGTTGAGGGTTGTGCATCTGCCCAGTGCAGCCTGAGGTATCTGGGTGAAACTCAGTCTGTCCTGGGTACTGTGTGACCCAGACAGAAATGGCGGCTTAGGTGCCCAGTGCGGCTGAGTGCAGCCTGTCATCCACCGGAGTTTTCCTGGGAATAGCTGGGTGTCCCTTGGGCTTTTCCACTTGATTTCCCCACCGTAGGCATTCTGCTCACCTGGCAGTCGAAAACGCTGGTGTTTTAGGTCCGAGATCTCAGTCTCCAGGTCGCTGTGCCTACACTACTATCCTGCTCCTCAGACACAGTGTCCTCCTGGGGAAATGAAATTTTAATATCAGAGAGAGTTAGGAGTGAGACATCTGTAGGCTTGTTACTGGCCAGGAAGTTGTGATTTTATTTTAAAAGTGACATGAACACCCAATATAGTTGTAATTAAATCAGTTCAACATAAACCTGTTTACATCTTTTTTAGAGAAACTATTTTTTAAAACATAGTTTCATAGGAAACATTTTGACTGTAGTTTTGCCCTCCCCCAACTTTTTCAGATTTTTATCACTTCATTATGTTTCAGCATAACATTTTTCTTTTTTCATTATTATTATTATTTATTACAATGTATCCAATTTCTATCTCAGCTGTGGTCCCCTCCCTTGTCT
Organism: Pachyuromys duprasi; assembly: GCA_028658305.1. NCBI lineage: Eukaryota > Metazoa > Chordata > Mammalia > Rodentia > Muridae > Pachyuromys > Pachyuromys duprasi. The sequence goes on along the minus strand of JAQQSO010004340.1, from coordinate 9,526 downwards.
CCTCCCAGTCCTACCCTCCTGCCCTCTTCTCCCCCTATGCCCCTCCCCTAGTCCACTGACAGCGGAGGTCCTCCTCCCCTTCTATCTGACCCTAGCCTATCATTCTTTACTAATCAGCTGTTAAAAACAAAGAAATCATGAAAATTTCAGGCAAATGGTGGGAACTAGAAAAGATCATCTTGAGTGAGGTATCCCAGAAACAGAAAGACACACATGGTATATACTCACACTTAAGTGGATATTAGACATATATCAGGTTAAACATATTAAAATCTATACAGCTAAAGAAGCTAAACAACAAGTAGGATCCTAGGGAAGTTGCTCAATCATCAGTTAAAAAGCAAATGGTATAGACATCTGAAGAGGAAGAAAACAGGGAACAGGACAGGAGCCTCTATGGGCCTCTGCAAGACTCAACCCATCAATGTATCAAAGCAGATGCTGAGACTCATAGCCAAACTTTGGGCAAATTGCAGGGAATTTTATGATAGAAGGGGGAGATAGAAAGATCTGGAGGGACAGGAACTCTATAAGGAGGGCAACAGAACCAAAAAAAAAAAAAAAGCCTGGCCCAGGGGTCTTTGCAAAGACAGATAGATACTCCAACCAAGGACTATACATGGAGATAACCTAGAACCCCTGCACAGATGTAGCCCGTGTCAGCTCAGTCTCCAAGTGGGTTCCTTAATAAGGGAACAGAGGCTGTCTCTGATATGAACTCAGTGGCTGCCTCTTTGATCACCTTCCCCTGGGGTGAGTGCAGCTGTACCAGGCCACAGAGGAAGACAATGCAGCTAGTCCTGATGAGACCTGATAGGCTAGGGTCAGATGGAAAGGGAGGAAGACCTCCCCTATTAGTGGACTGGGGGAGGGTCATGGTAGGAGAAGAGGGAGGAAGGGTGAAATTGGGAGGGGACAAGTGATGGGGCTACAGCTATGATACAAAGTGAATATATTGTAATAATCAAAAAATTGTAAATCATGACAAAATTAGTTTGTTCTCTTATACGACAAATGCTACCTGGGCTTAGAATGAAATGAACAGGAGCTTTCTTAAGAGTCTTATTTTTATTTTTTATTTTTGTTTGAGAAAATACAGTTAATTATTTGAGATGACTTTTCAAAATATAGCCCAGGTTAGCCTGTAAGTAACTATCTAGCCCAGGCTGGCCTGTAACTACTTATTCTGATACTTTCACATTTCAAATGTTTGCATCTTTTTATTATTTTTTAAATTTATTATTAATTCTATATTAGTTACAGTGTATTCACTTTTTATCCCAGTTGTAGCCCCTCCCTTATTCCCTTCCAGTTCCATCCTTCTACCCTCATCTCCTTCCATGCCCCTTTCCAAGTCCACTGATAGGGAGGTCCTCCTCCCCTTCTATCTGACCCTAGCTTACCAGGTCTCATCAGGAGTGGCTGCATAGTCTTCCTCTGTGGCCTGGTAAGGCTGCTTGTCCCTTATGGGGATGTGTGGTCAAAGAGCCAGCCACTGAGTTCATGTCAGAGAGAGTCTCTGTTCCCTTACTAGGGAACCCACTGGAGACGGAGGTGCCATGGGCTATATCTGTTTGCACCATATGTATGTGTTGCTATGTCTGCTTTTTTGAGAAAATATTAATAAAATAATGAAAAATCCCTGAAGCCAGGTGAATGCTTACTTTCTCTGTGTTTTTCTTTTCTCAAGCACACAGTAATAGCTTTCATTTTCTTCTCCAAAGTTGAAAGCTATAACATAAGTAAAATAAATGTTTATTAGCCATCACACCCTACAGCCAGTGAAACTGAAACACACATTCCTAAGTTGCTCCTTGGAGATAAACACAATTAATTGAAGACAGATAATTGCATGTGTAATGTCTTTTTGTACACTAAGTACCTGTTTACAAATCAAATTATTCAATTTGGAGTCTCAAGAGTGTGCTGTCTATGCTAAATTAACCCTTTATGGCAGTGTACAAACACCCACTTTGTAAAAGTGTGGTCACTAATATTTTAGGCTAATTTAAGTTTTAATGAAAATTTATACAATGATACCTGTTATCATTATGCAAATTAAGATATTTATTGCTCTGAATTATTTCCAGCTATTAGTTGAGGGATACATATTTATTTATAAAATTTGTATTTGGACCAGAAAATTGGTTTAAATCAGAAAGAAGATATTTAAGTGTTACAACTAAGCATGTCACAAACAATGAAAACTCAGTGCATACAAATCAATTAATTATCCCACTGCCTGCTGTTGCACAGAACATGTATATACCATGGAAGGTGGGCAATGAGGGCAATGACTTTCTGCATGTGATGAGGTATTTTCTGTTTGCTTCTTGTTGTTAGTTTGTTTTGTTTTTGTTTTACTCTAGATCCTCTGAGGAAAGCAGAGATGCTCTTACAAGCTCAAACTCTAGAAATTCATGCTGGAAACCAGCTCGAGCTGGATGTGTTAGGATAATCCTATCATCTTGCTTTTTAGGAGGCTGAAATAGGAGTGTGTCAGAATCAAGAACAGCATAGGTGATTTAGTGAATATTAAATACGAAAGAGCTGTATTTGAGGTTGTAGTTGTCTAGTAGGAATGAGTACCTGCATTCAATCTCTACACAAAAGTAACCAAAAGACCAAAATGCCACAGTTTAATATCTCAAGGTGAGTAGACATGAATGATTGTTTTTGACATTTACTTTTATTTTTTAATTAATGTCTTGTGTGGTGGGTACCTGTTGTTATCTGCATGTGACCATCCAATACGGATGCTGGGAACTGTGGTATGTCTTCTGTAACTGCAGTGAATACTCTTGACCGGGAGTCATATCACACATTTCCAAGGATACAGATGTTTTGATCACCTTTTAAATTGACAAATATATATGTATATGTATGTGCGTGTGTGTGTGTATCATCAAGTACAGCTTGATGATACCCTTTAGTATTGATACATATATACATATATATCTTTGTGTATACATATATATGTATATGCATATATGTATATGTATGACATATATATATATGTATGTATGTATGAATGTGCGTGTATCTTTAGGAATGACCACTTGGCATTGAATAATCTATCTGTGCACTTGTCCAGGGAGAATAGTGATTCACATATTCTCAGTTATCTAATTGGACTTAAGGCCTGCACAATAGAAGCAATCCATTTCTAGAACTGTAAATTTAATCAAATAAAGGTGACTGGTGATGTCATGAACTCTAAAGGAGAATCTATCACTGGCATTTTTCTAAACTAGTATAATTTTTAACTGCATTTATCCTTGTAACCACGGTTAGGTTTAGCTCTCATTAATGAACAAAGAAGCTTCTTTATCCAGCCTCAGAGACTGTCACAGAAAGCCACAATTGGTCAAAATATATAGAATACCTGACTATGGGAATCCATACATCTAAAATATAATCCTGACACCTAAGGTTCCAGGAACATTATGGAACAGGAGTAAAAGGATTGCAATGTCCAGTTGACCAGGATATCTTCTGCATTATGATCTCTTCTATGTACATCAGGAAAGCTGCATTCATGAAACCTCAATGATATACAATGTAGGCAATACTTGAGATTTTATGAGTATAATGTACTCAAGCCATTTTTCCTCAGATTCAGTAATCTATTTCTTTTTTTTTTAATTCGTCGGACTGTCAACTGTAGTATCAGAAGAATATCTAAATTTCCATTAAATGGAAGAGAAGTTATGAAAATATCAGAAACTAAATAAGTATTTATTAATAAAAAGATGTTGTAACACTTTTTAAAGTAGTAGATTATTTAATGCTTACTGAAGAAGAAACAAGTGAGTAAGGATTATTTATTTCATCCATCTTATTTAGCAGCAATTTCATCTCCTTACCTTATAACTCCTTTTAGCTTTCTTAGAAGACATTAAAAAATGGTGATTATATAGAGGATAAAACAACATTAGAACAATTAGGGGCATAAACCTATCATATCACTGTTTCTGAAACAGAAAAATTCTGACAGGCAGAATATTTATACAAATTATTAGTATTGTTTTTAATAGCAGGTGACTCATTCCCAAATGTGTTATGGCCACCTTTATAGAAGTGATAAATATAACAGAAAACATTGAGAAACTGATCATAGTAACATCAGATATTGCTCTAGAAGAATAGTGTAATATCACATAATTTTGCTTTTTGTTCCTTTTTGAGAAAATGTGATATAAAAATAGACATATCCTCTGACATTCCAACATTTCTTCTGGTAAACAAGAAGATAAACATATTTTTAGTTTTTTTCAGCAGCCTAAATATAAAACCAAGAGAATTTATCAATATATCTAGCTTAGAGATGACTTCTTAAATGTAATAGACATTTTCCACATCTAACAAAAAAGTAAGAAATAAAACCTGGTATAGTCATTATTTGTCAACTAATCATTATTTTTCATCAAGTTTCTGGTCAGATTGCTCAGGGCATAAGAGTGCCTAATTTGGATGCATCAGGACCTGAGTTCATATCCCTAGGGAAAAAAAAAAAACTTAAAAAGCCAGACATGGCTATGTATGCCAATAATCTCAGTGTTGAGGAGTAGAGACAGTCAGATTCCCAATGCTCATTGGCCAGCCAGCCTAGAAGAAACAGTAAGAAAGAAGATGCTTCTCCTACGAGCAATAAGTCATAGATTTATAGAGGTCCTCCAACCTTTGTGTGCTTGTACAGGGGCACAAACTTCTGCATACTCATGTTTATATAACAGACACACACAAACACACACATACACACAGAAACACATGTATGCACATGAGAGAGAGAGAGACAGAGACAGAGAGAGAGACAGAGACAGAGAGACAGAGACAGAGAGAGAGTGAGAGAAAAGAACTGACTCTTTGAAGGAGCTCTAAGTCCTATTCATCTCTGTTTGACTTCAAGTAGTGGAAACCTGAAGTCTGTTGACTGATTTGGGAACTATCTATTTTATAGAAAGACACATACCATATTTATAAGTTATATCATTTGTTTCTGGCAATAAAATGGGGAACCTTTGATTTCCGCTTTAATTAATGATGTCAACAACTTATAAGTAGTACTGCCTATACATTGGAAGGGTAACCTGCTCAAGTCTTTTTCAGCTCCCCTTTGCCAAGTATACAATTTTGCTATGTATTTGCTTTGGTCTGACTTTTGAGTACATGTTAAATGATGACATTGTGAAAAATTGACCTCACTTTCATTACCATATTCAGGAAATGTTGTACTGTGAGAGACTTTCTGGCAGCACTTTATTTTTATACTAATTCAGTATTATCTGTCATTTATCTTTCCTGCTTAATAAATGTAACAAGACCACTGTAAACTAAAATGATCAGATTAGAAAAACAAACCATTTTCCTCCAACAATTTTAATGTATATATTTGTAATTACTCATGATTCTTTATATATTAGATATGCAACTCAATACATTTAATATTTAAATTATAACATGGAAGGTAACATGACACCAAAATAATCACAATTAAAACACTAGGAATTCTTCATAGATTTTTCATTATAAACATCAATTACCTCATTACTAAAACAGTTGGGAACATTTATTTTGCTCTCATTATGAGGTGTACATCATCTATATAAATCTACATTATGAGGTGTATATCATCAATATAGATAGTGTCTCTATTACAATTGAATGATGTGTACTTTTCTATTTTTGATAAAATAATAATAACAAAATTAACTTAATAGAAAATATACTTTATTTTGACCTATGTTTCAGAAAGGATGCAATGCATCATTGTGAAGAGCATGTGGCAGCAGGCAAGGAAGGCATGTCCATTAGCCCAAGAGACTGATGATTACACTGCATCAACACTTAGGAAGTAGGGATTACACAAGAAATGGGGCCTCTGTAAACTAGAAGTAGGACCCAGTGAAAAGTTCAAGGTTCACCCATGATTCACTTTGTATAGCAATCTCACTAAAAGTTTTACATTCTCAGTCCCACACTCTCTCTCAGTTCACTTTCTGTGAGACCATATGAGCGGATGATTTGGCCCTCTGCACAAATGTTATAATTGTGTAGCTTGTTCCTTATATGGGACTAACAGTGGGAGTAGGGGCTATTTCTGACTGTGCTTACCTTTGAGTCCCTTTCCTCATACTGGGTGGCCTCATCCAGCCTTAGTAGGAATGAAGGTGCCTAGTCCTAATGCAGTCTGAATTCCGTAGCTGGTTGATATATATGTGAGGCCTGCCCTTCTCTGAGGAGAAACGGAGGAGTGGATTGAGGAGAAGAGAGTAGTTGTGTATGTGTGTGGGGGCAACTGGTAGGATAAAAGGAAGGAGAAACTGCAATCAGGATGTAATATATGTATGTATATTGCAACACATAACATATGTAATATAACATTTATATAATAAGATAATATATTAATATAATATATGTAACATGTTATATATATGTATATATATATATGTCTCTGTTTTATAAGATTCTCAAAGAACTCCACCAGCAAGTGACCAAATGTTTTGATAACAAACTTATGTGGGATACTTCACATTCTAACAACAGAAGATAGTCGGTGAGTTATTACATCTCTAGAATAGGGAATAAAACATGTAATTTTCAAAGAACATTTAAAAATTTATTATAAATTTATAAAGCTTTATATTTTATTTTTATAATTGAATTTGTTTTCCTTAAAAATTGTATTTTTGTAAGTAGTTTAATCTGGAAAACTTTGTATTCAAACTTTTACTATGATTCCAAATAGATTCCTGGCATTTCAATTTGATTTGAAACATAAATATTATTTCCAATGTCAATGTTTTAGAAATTAATACTATTTTGTATTAAACTCAGTGACTGATTCTTTGAGTACCTTCCCTGAGGTTGCAGTCTTGCCAGTACACAGAGGAACATTATGCAGTCACCATGATGAGACCTGATAGGTAAGGGTCAGATGGAAGGAGAGGAGGACCTCCCTTAACACGGAAATAGGGAAAAGGCATAGAGGGAAAGAGGGAGGGGTGGGCAGGACTGGGAGGAGATGATGGAGGGGTCTACAGAGGGGTACAAATTGAACAAATTTTAATAAAGAAATATTTAAATAAAATTAAATTAAAAAAGAAAAACAATGCTGAAGGTTGTTCAGAATGATATACACTTAATGAAGAAACATAAATTATATAAACGTATATTGACAATAAAATGTATATTGACAAAGTATATAATTTTCTTCACTTATCAAATAAATGAATGGATTCACAAGCTTAGGAGTATTTTTGTATTCATATATTCTCTCTAAGACAAATCCTTGCATTATAAAATACTGTTACACTAAAATCCTGCCATTTATTTATATCATTCCATCCAAAGTTTTTATGTATCTTTTTCATTTCATTTGAAAATTACATTATTCTTTAATAAAGCTGTAACTTTGGGATAGTAAATCTTTTATTTATCTAAATAATAACTGGAAGCAAATTATGTAATAAAATATTCATATTAATTGTGAAATAATCTATTAATCTTGAAGTACCAATATACATTAAAAACAAAATGACAACTAACTAATTCTTTGAAAATTAGTTAATTAAAATGTGACAATAGCAATAGTAAGATATTGGACAAACTTTTGAAAATAAGAGTGGAAAAATAAAGTTCCAATATTAGTTATTATTAAAATGAATTAATTTACATAATTATGTGATAAATAAAACAGAAAAAAGCATGATATTTAAACAACAAAAACTATTTAAAGAAAGGTATTAGGGTTAAAAAAATCTAGACCCAAGTCAATAGATAAAAACATCTTAATTGGCTTGTATTTTCACAATCTGAAAACAAGACGTGGAGGCACACTTTTTTCCAAACAGTCACATTTTTTACATATTTTCTTTTATGTTTAAGGTTATACTTACATGATTTTCTACTTCTAATTTCTCCATTCAAGTCCTTCAAATACCCCTCCTTGAGGGGTATAATTTATAACTAAGGATTTATTTTTATCTTTAATTGTAGATATAAATATTTTTATGTGTATGTATAACTAAATATGACCTACTCAGTCTCTATAATGTTACTTTTAAGTTTATTGTGAGGATCATTTGGTACTGCATATCCAGTTAGTGTACTCTTTTTTGGGGAGGTTTATTTTTCCTACTATCAGCATTCTTTAGTTGCCTATAGTTCTTTTATATGGCTGAAGTCTCCTGGGTTTTCCACTTTGGCTTATTTATAGTAATACAAATTCAGCTCTTGTTAGGTAGTTGGGTTGGAGATAACTTATCAGTGTACCTTGTGAAATTGTTAGAAGACATCATTTCATACCAGCATGCCTGATGGTCTGGTTGATGCAATCTTTCCATTCCCTTTTATATGTTGCTCCCTGAGCCTTTGGTTCAGAAGTGTTTGGTAGACATAGCTGTTACTACTAGATTCCATACCTCTGTGTTTTGATAAGTTGTGGTTTTGTTAATGGTCTTCAACTGCAGCAAAGAGAAATTTCCTTGGTAAAAGGTGAAAAGTTCACTGACATATGGATAAATAGTCAATAATTTAGCGTGTGGTAAGAATTATTCTGGTTTAATAAAGTGGTGCTTATGGATAATCGGTACAATTCATCTGAGACTGATACTCCAAGCAAGGGCCATTGATGGAGAAAACCTAGAACCCCTGCACAAGTGTAGCCATGCAGCTCAGTCTCCAAATGGGTTCCCTAGTAAAGGGAACAGGGACTGTCTCTGACATAAACTTACTGGCTAGCTCTTTGATCACCACTTCCTGTGCTGGGGGCAGTTTTACCAAGCAACAGAGGAAGACAAAGCAGCCAGTCCTGAGGAGACCTGATAGGCTATGGTCAAATGGAAGGAGAGGAGGATTTCCAGTATCAGTGGGCTGGGGAAGGGGCATGGGAGGAGAAGAGAGAGGGAGGGCAGTATTGGGAGCAGATGGGGGAGGGGGGTTAAAGCTGAGATACAAAGTGAATAATTTTTTTAATTAATTTATTTTTGTATCAATCACAGGTTAGGTACTTTGCATCCAAAGCGTAGACCCCTCCCTCATTCCCTCCCACCCTCCCACTCCCTCCCTCATCTCCTCCCCGCCCCCTCCAAGTCCACCAACAGGGGAAGACCTCCTCCCCTTCCATCCAACTCCAGCTCATCTTGTCTCCTCAGGGCTGGCTGCAATGTCCTCCCCTGGGATCTAGCCAGTCTGTCATTCCCTGGCATGTATGGGGGAGGGTCAAAGAATCAGCCATCAAGATCATGACTGAAACAGTCCCTGTTTCCCTCACTAGTGTCTTCAGTCTGACACTGAGGTATCATGGACCCCATCTGCGCGGGGGTCCCAGGCCACATCCACACGTGGTCCTTGGTTGTAGAAACTGTCTCATACAAGACCCCTGTGCCCTGCTCAGTTTGGTCTTTGTGGAGCTCTTGTTCTCCCCAAGTCTCACCAACCTCCTCCATTTCTATCATCACTTCTCGCCCTCTGCCAAAGGCTTGATCGCGAGTCTTAATATCTGCTCTGATACATCGCTACGTTG
>JAQQSO010004339.1:0-12874 GCA_028658305.1 Pachyuromys duprasi | reverse complement strand
AATATTCCTTCTTAGGCAATATTGAAGGATGACCAATGCTTGTCTTAGAGAGAGAAAAAACCCACTATTTGTTTTGGTTTTTCTAAATACCCAGAAAAAAATGCATAGGGTTTCTTTCTAAGACCACAGACTCTTGGCATTCCAAGCCACTTGAGAAGTCATACTGGACCCTCTCTTTACTGACATGAAGAAATGGGACCCAGAGATCCTGAGTCTTGCTGAACAACAGCCAGCTCAATTAATCTAAGAACTATGATCACTGCCAGTCTAGGCAACGGATCAGAGGGTCAAGTGCGGAAAATGAGGAATCCAGAGGATCTGATTTTTAGTCTAGAATGATTTATATACTAATAATGTTTTCAAACTTTAGTTCTAAGTCTCTCTCTTTTTTCAATTTGAAGGTGTTTGTTTAAGTTGGGAGTAATCACACACATGAATACACTGTATTTACATCAGTTCTGTTCTTTCCTCTTCCAACTCCTTCCATGTTCACCCTCATATGCTCCCATGTTTACAGATGACCATTTTTGATTGAATAACCTCTTGGGGGAGTGTCCCTGCAGAAAACGTATTCTTGCTCTGGGGCAGCCTTTGACTCCCTGTAGCTGGTAATCTGGGTCAGGGATTTTGTGAAATTGGGCTTCCTTCTGCTGGAAGAAGAGAGAGGAGCAGGAATGAAGCTTGTCCTCATCTGCATGGGTCCCACAGTAAAAGCTGATGACCAGTAAGAGTTGAGCACTCAACTTCTCCAGGCCCCATTCTCGCTGTTGCTGCTTTTACCGAGCTGCTGCTTCCAGCCACATCATATTTGTAAGAATCACCCAGAGCAAGCTACTGGCTTCGCTCTTTGTAACTTATTACAGTGGAATTAACACAGAAAGTACCTGAACATCCATCTTTCTTTGCAACATCTCAGCGCTTCTTCCACTTCCTTATCAGAGTGACTGTCAAAGGAAAAGCTGACACCTGGGTAGTTTCAGGGCTCCAGGGCTAGCCTATGTGAGGGAGGATTTTTTTTTTAATTGAAATTGTTTCTATATTCTGAAGCCTGAGTATGTTGTAATGGTCTTCTTAAAATGCTTCATAGTACTTACTATTTAGCTAGTGTTTCATCCCCCCCATCTGATAAATGGTCTTGTATGGTTAACCCTCAGGAAGATGTTAGTCCTGTGGTTTATGGTGCTCCTGGCCCACTGCCAAAGCTCCAGTCTGAAAAGTCAGGCAGGCATTTGACCAACCTTGTAAATGCCAGTCCGTGCATATAATTACAGGAACCTGGCAGAGTGATCAACAGCAGCCTAAGGGCTCTGGGCTTGTGCAAATTCTGAATCCTTTAGCAAGCCAGCAGGATCTGCCTGCACTGCTCTAGGGAAAGGTTAGGATCCTAAATTATAGCTTTTCAACTCTTTCTTCAACTTTACAAATATCTTGTCTTCTCATCCATAGTGAAGAAAGAAATGCACAGCATTGCTGTTTCTCTGTGTTATGTATAGACAGAGATGAGGACACATCAGCATTTCCATCCTTCATAAAACAATGAAAATATGCCTTACTGCCAGCATCAAATGCTGAGATGCATCCTGGGATCCAAGAGATGTATAAATAGGCATCTTGCAATGCTTTTCTTAGATTTCTCTGCACATTCTGAAGGCAGAACTAGGGAGTAAGTGGTGTGTTTTCCAGAGGGAGCATATGAAGTGAAGGAGACTTCCATAGGCAGTTTCCTAATGTAGCTCCTCTGTCAGCAGACCTCACCCTCAGCACCGGGGAAAATGTAGGAAACGTGGTGTGGGAAGATGGCAGAGATGAAGAGCATCAGTGGGAGACAGAAAGGTACAGGAGATGAACATTGGCTGAGTGCTGATGGCTGGGCAGATATTCTGAAATAGGGACAGACTGGCTAAATGATGCACTGACACATGCAGGCCCATCTGCACCAAGAAATATTCTTTATTTTCCTGGTCTTTCTACTGGGCATTCCTCTTCTTAACCGTATACTCACCAATGGTTTCTACATCCCAGCTATATCTTGCCAGAGACAGTGCCTATGTGAGATGTAGCCACAGGGCCAGGGCTCCAGTGAGGTTGGCTTTGCCCTCCTCCTTATTTACCATGGGACCTTCACAGTCTCCATAGAGCTTCCTTTCCAGGCATGAAGCCCAGTACTCCAGGCTGATGCCCTGTTGGATAAACTAACTGCTCTTTCTAACTGGGCTTTCTAACTAACTAACTAACTAACTAACTAACTAACTAACTGGGCTTTTCTCTATCAGTGTCATGTCTTGTCTGGAGAATCATCATTTTCAGGAAGTTGCCAGTAATGGGGGGTAATTACTTAAACAATTAAAAAAGCAAATTGGATATCCTCAGTGACACTGTTTTGTTGTTGTTTGGTTGTTCATCTATTTGTTTGCTTGCTTGCTTTGCTATGGGGTGAGATGAGAGTGAAGTCAAGTGGAGAAAGGACCATTTCTAAGAAATGTCAGCTTTGTTTCTCTCATTATATCAGGGAAAACAAAGGTAAATAAAGGCTGCCCTAGGTTTATGTAAAACTTTTGTATTTATCTAAATGATGTTCTTTCTCTGTTCTCCAATTTTATAATTAACTTAATCCTGTTCTCTTCCTTAGACACTCCCAATTTATTTTTCTTTATAATATCCTGTCATGGAGTATTGCACTGACCATTTTCAATGCAGACTTACCAACTTTCCACTATCTCTTCTTACAAGATGCAGGTACATGAGTCCCCAGTAGTAGAGGAACTTTTTTCAGCTCCATCCAAAGCTCTGAGCACAGTTTCTCGGGATAGGACAAACCCATCAGTAAGGTCTTTGAGCCCTCCAACAGTTCCATCTTGTTCCTGAGTTCTTCACTTTGCCCACAGATGCTGGCATCCTCCCAGCAAGCCTTGGTTCTGTCGAGAACCTATGCCACCTGGAGAGTCCTCATTGTCCCATCTTTGTGGGGACCAACACATGCATGACCCTGAGAGAGATGACTTCCCTAAACACTCCAAGCAGAGCTTTCCGTGGTGCTAGCTCCATGGCTGTCCTTGACAGTTGGTGTTACACCCAATAATTTATTTGGATTTGGGTGTCTGTTTTACAAATGTTAACATTTGGGTTTGTGCACTCTATTCCCCATTGTTTGATAAATGACAGTCAGTATATTCTTGTTAAATGAATGCATAAATTTTCCTGTAAAAAAAAGAACCTCCTCTATATTCTTTCTTGTAATTTGAATTGCTTTTGAGTTTGTTCTGACAACAAAATTACAAGGCATGGTATTATCTTGTGAGAATGTGGATTTTGTTTCCAGTAATCAAGTGGAAAGCGTTTAGGAGATGACAGCACGTGAGTTTAAGCTCTGATACATCATCCTGCCTTTCTGTTTCCTTTCCTTGTTGAACGTAGAACCAAATAAGTAGCATTATTCTTCTTACCATCAAGACCCAATGCTTTAGTATCTGTACTGGTCTTCCTTGTAGCGAGCCTACAATACTATCTCTACAGATGACCATGTTTTAAAGGGATCATCTCTTAGACTCTTGACATACTTCAAGCAAATCACCAAACTGCCTTTTGGATTTGTTCATCCAAATTCACCTGTTAAACATGCTCATTATTTTCTCTCCCACCACAAACAGAGCAATGGGTGTCTAGACCGAGATGTCTCAGTGAATTTTGACCATGTATTGTCCCCATCCCTTCTCTGTCTATATCAAAATATCTCTTCCCATTGTAAACTCTCAGTATATCTCTGAGAAGCAGACACTCCTGAGTAACTTGTATGTTAAAAATAATTTTATTTATAAGTTTAAAAATGTGTTAAAATTTTCAATCTACTTTATATGTTTTGTAAAGTAGAAAAACCTTCCTATTTCAAGATTATTTATAAAATTCACCTACTATCTTCTAGTGACTGAGTTATAGTTTAAACATACAGCACATGCATATTTATGTTAAACCATTTACTTATGTGTATATACATGTGTTCCCATACACACAAATGTATATATCATGAATACTCTGTCATATGTTTATTATATGAATGTATATGTATACATATATAATTACAGTAAGCATTATATATAAATTCAAATATATACCTAAATTAATCACTCTCCATTTCTTTCCCAAATAAAACCTAGGTTTTAATATTTTTATTACTGATAATGTAAAATAATACAGAAAATTTAGTTGGTAGATAACTTTTAGAATCAGATTTTCATTTTTAATTTTGCAATTGAATAATTATGTTCATTTTCTATTCTTTCCAAGATAATGAAAATAACTTTTTCCCTAGTGCACAAAACATGACCTATTTTACTACCCTTGCAATGCAAATAAGCAAATCATATAATGTATAAATTAGTACTGAAGCCCTTTGACAGTAGCAGCTAAGGTTTTTATGATATAAGAAAATTTCTTGGAATCATGTTGACCAGTATCAGTTTGTTGATGATCATCTGAGAGAACAAAGACAGTATAGCTATTGTCATTTTCTACTAGCCTGATTGCCGTACTCTGACCATCCCAGGAGTCAAAGGTACATTTTCCTTTAGTCCTTCTTGTTATAAATTGTGGAAAGAAATCATTTACACCTTTCATTAGTACTCCTCAGACTCAACCCAAAAGAACAAAGCAGAAACCGTCAGAATTAAAAGCAAACCTCAGAGTGTCTTTACCCTATCTGGTGCTTGCCACATGAGCCTATAATCTAAAGGGTGACAAGCAAAGAAACCCAAGTCACCTTCAATCTTTTTTTCATCTTTAAGACACTCTTGAGGGTGGATTCTTTTCCTTCTGGGCTTAATCCAGTATGCCCAGGGCTGTCAGATCTGCAGAAAAGCACTTGTTTGCTAGGCAGTGTGAGCGACTAGCTGTAATTGGCAATCCATTTCTCCATTTCCATTGTACAGCAATTCCTGACAAATTAATCACAATCAAATGTTGGCTCCAGCAAGGGGCACCCTATGCAGCAGGGAAGAAAAATGAGGCCTCGTGCTGGTCTGACAGCCAAATCTTTCAACTCACCCGTTAGACTGAACAAGGGGACACTGTGGCTTGCTTGTCACTACCGTCATCTGTAAACAGACTGCTTGTTCTGCTTCTGTAGACTTGGCTGATCCATTAAGGGCTTGCTTGAGGCTCACCCAGTATCTGACCAGTCAGGGCTATGGAAAAGGGGGAAGGAATTTACCCTTATGTGGAAAAATTGGGGGTGAAGTTCTTCTGGGCCTGTGTTCAGGTTCGTTTGTCTTTGTGTTTGTTGCTTACATATCTGTTTTTTACCAACTAGGCAAGGTGACCCTTAGCTGTTTCTTCATATTTAAAGATCATTCCTGGGGAGCCTAACCAAGACACTGAAAATCTTTTAAATGTTCTCCATAGCTTTGCCCAGTTACCTTATAAAGCTCGTAAGCTTTACTCATAGGATACACTCTTAGTCTCTCACACTTGTTTTGGCATAATTTTTAAAATTTACTTATTCTTTGTTGATTTCATACATGTATACAATGAATTTAGAGCAAATCTACCCCTCCTAGCCAGAGTTCCCCCATCCTCCTTTCCATGTCCTTTAAAAAATGGCTCAGTGAGTATAATTAGTGTTGTCCACATACACAGTGTGCAGGACATTCTGCTGGGAAATGGACAACCCACTATGGGCCATGCTCCTAAAAGCTACCCATTTTCCCTCCCCAAGCTGTCATGAGCCACCAAAACTGCCTCAACCAAGGATGAATTTCTCCCTTTTCATGCTGAAATGTTGATTAGCTGGATTTTATACTAGCCTTGGGCAGATAACTATAGCCACTCCGAGTTCACAAAAATGGCTCTGACATGTCCAGGAGACACTGTATTACAGCATTCCTCTGCCCCCTGAGTATAATAATATCTCTGCCCCCCTTTAGAGATATTATCTGGGCCCTGGTGGTAAGATGCTGTGATGTAGAAGTTCTATTAAGGAGTGAGCACCCATAGACCTTATTCCTTACACTTCGATCACCTGTGAATCTCTACAATAGCAAAAAACAAAACTAAAATGTTTATTTGCTGAGAGGTAGGAGCATACTAGTCTATGAATATAAGAATATGTATTTAGAAGGCAGTTTGTTACTATGTCTGTTTAGTAACGTCATAGCAGTTAGATTTGTCCAAGAGCCTATAACCTTCCCAGCCTCGGATCCTTGACCAGATATACCACACCAGGCTTCAATTCCTTCCTTTGGGGTGGGCCTTGAATGTAATTAGGAATCTGTTGTTGTCCCCACAATATTTATGCCACTAAGGAATGAATGGCCGTGCATTGCCAGGCTGATAATCATTGTACCTGGCACACATAACACATAGCTGGGTGGGTCTGCTGATGACATTTCTCCCCTCATCAACTGGCATAGTCCCTTCTAGCGCTATGACTACTAGCCAGGGTGGAGGAAGGCTCCTGGCTAGTACTAACTTTCTCCCTTTCCTGTGATGCAAGTAAGTGGTGTCTTCAGCAACAGGGTTGCATAATCAAGTTCTGGTGGAAAATCTTTGTTCATTTAAAACCCTGTGCAGTTTTGGAGAATCTCTAGGCCCTTCTGACCAACTACTGGGAGGGAGTATCCCACATTTGGCACTTGGTTTTGTTTTTGCTTGATAACCTATGCTTCTCAGAGCAGCATTATTCCCCTCTCACCCCCTATTTAGAATGTGCATAAATTTAACAAATGTTTCCCTGCTTCTATCAACTTATAAGAAAGGAAAACCACAAACAAGTAAGAGTTAGCAATAAGCAATGGCTAAAAGTAAAAGACAGCGAGGAAAGGGAGCCACAGAGCAGAAGAGGAAAGAGAAGTCCTATTTTGAAATGCTTCTAGTTCTTAGAAGACAACTGAGCTATTTAACAAAATGTCATCCTGCTGTATGGCAAGTGGAAGAGTGCAGCCTCTCACGTCCCTTTTCACCGCTCGGGACATGTTATTGAGCTGAACTGCATCAGGCAAGAACAATAGCATCCCATCTCTTCCAATCAAGTTTACCTTTACTATTTGTATCCGTGGGCTATTGCATTTGCAGCTCTGCCATCTGGCTTTCACAACACTCGGATCAGGGTCTTGTGCGTAGGTGGTGGAATGGTTTAATTCCTGGAAAAGCTGTCATTGATCAGACTATAGAGCCGAGCAGTCCCGTTTTCTCTAAATTTTCCATCTCACCTCTCCCGGATAACTAAGTATAATAAAGTATAATTAAAACATTGGCTTTCATGAATTTTGAAAACCGTATTTAAAACTTTTCTCATCTCTGAAGCTAGCTTGGAAATTTGCTTTCATCTCTTCTAGACTTAGGACTCAGGTTCCAGAGTACAGCAGAGTATTTATTTCCCAACACTAACCTGAGTAGCTCAGTGGTTTGTCAAAAGCCGCGTTGAACACACCAGTCAGGGACAATGACTTCACCTCCACCTCTCCTAAGGATTGGCTCCTGTCTTACAGGGAAACATAAACTGAACGCTATCATGAGCCCTACCCCAACCCTGCCATATGTATATTTCTCTAAGGATTTTCCAAAACTGTGAGCATTTCAGTTCTCATTGAACCATGGGTTCCCTATTTTAACTCCCCTGCCTCTTCCTCCCTGACCTCCATAACTCACTGTTCAAGTCATTTTTGAGTAAAACACACAACTAATTTATAAGACTTAATATCCAAGCATCGTGGTGTGTGCTTTGAATTTTACTTACACAGTATGTTCCAGTTAGAACTGATCTGTAAGCATACTATAGCAGCTTCAAGTTATGTGGACGTATCTCCCTACATTTCAGCTTTCCTTGATACTGATCTCTCATCTGTGGTTACACCCACAAATGATGCCCCACCCCCGTGTTTGTCTGTGTGTGCGCATGTGTGTTGTTATGTAACACACTAATAATTTCTAGCTGTTTCCAAGTTCTGAAAGTTTGGGCTAGTATGCTTTTGCTTACATATACTGATACAGAGTCATATGTGTATATCATATATATTCGTGGTAAGTGTCCTTGATGTTTCATTCTTTCAACTTTATGAGAATCTACTTTTATATGTTAAGCCAGGTTCCCAACACTTTCTATAAACAACAGCTGTTGTTTGGAGGTGACTGGATGTAGACAGGAACTGATCCATCATGTTGTACAGAGATAAGTATTGATCATTCACCTCTGACCTTCCCTGGGTTCTGTATTAAATGCCATGTTTACATTATTCCACTTAATGTCTAGAAGCATTGGTGTGTTGAACACAGCTCTGCTTTCTGATGAGGATACTCAGTGTTGCTAAGAGTATGGAGCCAGGCCACGCAGAAGGCTGCACATACCAGAAAGTTAGTTGGTCCATAGCAGCCTGAGTTTGAATCTGTCCTCTTATACAAAAGGATTCAACTTCATGGGGGCTAGGTAGGGTGCAGCTTGCTAATTATTTACTTTTGGAGTCATCAGGCTTGCTGGCAGTAAAGATATAATTTGTCGGTTGCCAATGAGCCCATTTAACAGAAAAAAAGTACATTTAGTATTCCAGTGTCTAACTAGCAATGGTAGCTATAAGCATATTGATCCTATTTCTCTGTCATCTGAGTGAATGAATATTCTAGTTAGTAACAGCTAGTCTGGTAACGGTGGGTGTGATAATTGAGATGCCTCTGTTTTATTGGATACAGGTAATCAGAGGCAGGGATGAAAGTGTCTCTTGTATCTGCCCAGCATCCCAGAACATTCAATTCATGTTAGATGAAACCACCACAACGATTTAGATGTGTGACGTACGGGTTACCACACTTGCTGTAAAACTCACGACGTACCTCCTCATCACATCACTGACATTTGGCTTTTATGTGGAAGACCCCTGCTGCTGAGATGCTAGATGGCTTTGAGCTAACGACTCTCATGTTTTCATGAGGGCCATCCTGTGACTACTACAGGTGTGAAATTGGTGTGGGTTCTGAATAATAACTAATTAGTTGGGCTTTTAGAGCAGAATCACCCTTGATACCATTTTCTTCCTTTTCTGTAACCTCTGTGCTCAGTTTTCCTACAAGGATTATAGCCTTCTTCATGCTGGCTGACCTCTCATTTTAACTTATCTTTTAGGAAAGGAATTGATTGACATTTTCATCGGTCAGACTGGCTCCCCTCATAAATCTGTAAAGTAAAAATGAGCTTTCTACAGTGTGAAATATCTCTTTTATAAGCTTAATAGAAACCCAGAAAGCCCAAGGAGTAGCTTTGTTGACCTCATCAAGTATTTGCAACAGGCTGTCTCTGGAAAAGTGAGCTTTCCCCGTTGCCTTCCAGGGAACTGTGCATGTTTTATTACAACTGTTAAGTCTGAAAATAATTTCTGGAACAACTGGAATCTCAAAGATGGATACTGAACCTGACAGAACTATTACAGCGTTTAAAAAACACAAGATCTCCCTGTGCTATCTGATCCAACTAGTCTATCGGTCATTCCCTGGCTTCTTAGACCACCAGCTCTTCTTAAAATATGCCCCTTGCTACACAGCCTCCAGATCTTGGTGTACCATTTTTTTTTCTCAAAGAACATTTTCATATATGACTTTTCACTCATAAAAATGATTTAGATCTATTTTCTCTTTCTGATGATGACCATCTACCCAGGAATTAGACATTCCATGTATTTCCATTGCTTTTCACTGTTTGGGAACACAGATTCAGTTATTCTTATGGCTCTGGATCCCAGTCAGTTATTGTGATGCAAATGATGTGATGCAACTAGACCCAAATTTTTTGAAGGCAAGGCATATTGTCTTTGAGTAAATGAATGTGGGGATGACCCAAATATCAGGTTTTACTGATTCTTCCTGGGGAGTCTGATACAGAGCTGGCTGAGACAGAATGAGCAGATGGATGTGAAATTTGACTTCCCTCTGTAGGCATTCTAATGTTATTTTCAGCACTCATTTTTTTCTTTACAATGAGTAGTTGACCTTACATCACTTCATTTTGTGTGATCTTGGGCTGGCAGGCTAGTACTTGATAAGAATGAAGCTATGAGGGGGAAATAAAGTTAATTTTCCATTTTCATTTTCATTTAAAATATATCTGATTTGGAATGCTTTTTGTACTGGATATAAGAATTAATGAGAATGATTATGCTTGTCTTGCACTTACTATATATTTCCTGAGATTCTAGTGAGGAAGTCATTTTCGGTTCTTTTGTGATGTTATCAGTGGTGCTAGGGTTTCATTGAGGTTTTAAAACTTGGCTATTCTATATTTCAGATGCTGCCATTCTGAAAAGATAAAACTATGTAATGATAGAAATTAAAGCTCATAACACCTTTTGTTGTTCAAATCAGCCAAACTGAATTGACCATCATCTCTTTATTCTTTTGATGGCTCCTTGTGCAATCAGGCACAATCTCACAGGGATACCCATTGATGTCACATAAATTAGACCCTATAGATGCTGAAGAGCTGAAATACCCAACGGGAAAGATGAAGACATTGGGTTTCCTACATAGAGAAAGAAAACACCAATGAAGACTATCTAAGTTTGTCTGCAATAATATCTACCATGACCGCAAGCCAGCATAAGATGTCACCTTATCAAGACAAGAAAATGTATTACCAGGCTTCTCTGCCTCTTGCTGGAATGGCCTCTACCTTGGGTCTTTTCTCCATCTTATAGCTAATACACTGAGGTACTCACTCACCTGAAAGCATGACTTAATTGCAGCTTAGTAAGTCTCCAGGTCCCTAGGACAGTGGTGTCATATAATGATTCATACCTCTGAAGTTGCAAGGAATCACACCATATATCTTGCTGTAATTGTTTCATATATATGAGCTGTGGTTCCCTTCCTCTGTGAAATAGTGATAATAGGATCCAACAACTGCTCAGTCTGCACATTAAATGGAAAAGTAAAATAACATGTTGAAATGCCTACGGTCACAGCTGATGCTTAGGGAAGCCTTCCATAGCAAATCTACGTATTTTCAGATACCATCTTGTGTATCAAGGATGCCAGTCCACTCAGACAGATCACATAGGCACTAACTCAGAAAAAGGAAATGGAGTCTGCCTTTTCCATGGGAAGTTCCCGCTCATCATTTCTCTGACCAACTCAGGCTGACATTTGGATTCCCCCAGGGAAATTAACTTCAGTTTTGTAAAAACTCCTGAAATACATATGGAAAGGCATCACCAGTGATAAAGGCAAGGGCATGAAGTGAGATAACGAATAATGTTCTTTTTAAATACTAGCATTCTTCTTGCCTACCAGGATTGAACCTGACAACACTATGCCTACAAAGACTGTAAGGTTCCTCTGGACAGAAAAAGTAATAGGCACTTGAAAAAGGATCCGCCATTTATTCAGGTGCTCACTAAATGTTACATGAGATAAACATCGACGACATTCATCTAGATCTTTCATAGTCCCTTAGCTATTTTCAGAGTTCCTGCCTCACTGTATGTAAAGCCTCTTCAGGACCTCAGAGCTCTGACCAGGAAGGAAGATGGTAGCTTTGAGTCCATTTGGGGACATGCTCCTTCACCTGTGCCTGGCCTCAGCCCCTCAGTAGTCTATACTGTGTGGCATCAATGAACCCTCAGACCTAAAGCTGATGTCTAGAATCATGAAAAATTAATAAGAGTTCTAGTTGTTAGTATTCCAGAAAGTTCTGGATAGAAGAAAGAGGACAAGAGTGGTTCGTGAAGTAAACTCATAAATAAGAGGAAGTCAAGGAAAGAAAACGCATCTCATTATGGTCGAGATTAATTTTTACTTTTATGTATGTGTGTGTGAGTGTGCTTCTGTGTATGAGGGTACCTGAGATCCCTTGCAAGTAGAATTGCAGGCATTTGTGAGCTATCCAACATGGGTTTGACAACCAAAATGTGCGTCCTGTAGAAGCAAGCACTCTTTAAAAACTGACTCATCTCTCCAGTTCTTAAGAGTACAGTGTCTCAAAAGTCTAGCTTGTATTTAGAGCTCAAAAAACTTAATTATTTTTTAATGATGAAAATGTATAGTGAGAATAAAATCTGTCTTACCTGCTTTTTTTTTCTACTTTCTATATATTCTCCTTGCAATTTTCCCAAGCCCCTGGTGTCTACCAGTCCCCTCACACTTACTCTTGGTATGCTGAGGCAAGCACAAGCGCATGTGGGATAAGGACATGATGAAGGAAGTGAAAAGGGATGTGGACCACAAATAGAGGCCAGAATCTCAGCTGCAGAGTCCACATGTGAAATAGCTGCCCAACATCACAGTCCATTTCCCTGGCTGTCCATTTACAGACATCTCCTGGATCTTTCCTGGGAAGCTAAGTGTTCTCCATTGTAAACTAGTAATTAGCCAAGAGAATTTCATTTGTGTTCTGAAATTTCTAAAGATTGCCAGTGGCCCATCAAGTTTTTGAGACTGTTAGGAAGCTTAGCGAGGGTGTAGGAAGTAGAGCACAAGGTTAGTGCAGGTCTGGAGAAGCTAGGAGACAGAGAGACTTAGTCTTCTACAGTGCAGTTTTCTTCTCTTTCAAGCCTATGGACAATGAGGATTCTTTGGCTGGGGACACTACATTTATTCTGACGGTAAACATTTGGGTTTCGGGTTGTTGGCACTTTTACCTCACAAAACTTGCTGGCCAGTGTTTCAGTGATTCTTATAGGGATCCATCTCTAGCCAGAAAAGCCTTATGTGTGAGCTAGGATTCCATCATGGTCCTTTATGTAGGAAAATATAGGACAAGTCAGGAAACCAGCTGTTTCTCTCCTTACTCTTCTAGCTTGAGAGACTGATTTAGGATTGGACACAAATATTAGTTCCCATCAAGTAATAGGTTTATGAAGCTTCAGTGTAGACATACCGCTTATGCTAGAGTTGACTTTCTTGG
>JAQQSO010004338.1:0-12875 GCA_028658305.1 Pachyuromys duprasi | reverse complement strand
TCAAGAAAGTGAGCCACAGCCACGTCATTCTCTCAGGAAGGGGCAATAGAGACCAGAGAAATAGCTAATCGAAACTATTACTAGGAGCGTGCCTGGCTAGAGGCAGTGGAAGCAGTGTGATCAATGGAAAAGAAATAGGTATGGAGGCCAGGGAGTTGATGTTGGACCAGGTCATACAAGGCATTGTAAGTGAATGAAGGGATCTGGATTTCACTCTGGACATTCTATAAGATATCCTTGCAACGCAGTGTAGCTGCAGGATATCAGAATGAAGAGTAGCTAAGGTAGGCTCCAAAAGACAGCTGATGGACAAAAGCAATCACTATCAGTAAGATTTAATGACAGTTTATGCTATGGAAGTAATAAATGAAGGTAATAAGTAATACTTGGGATAAGATAAAATTTCAAAGAATAATATAGTTTACTCTACTATAACAGTTCATCAAGAATTTAGAAGCTCTCTGAAAATAAGAGTATCAATAATAGATATCTTTCATGCCATATTAGTCTCTTAGATGTTCTCCCCATGTAGATCAAAAAGGCAAAAGATAATGAAAGGGAATGAGTATCACAGCAGATACCAATTGCTTAGAAATATGTTGTGTATGACAAGCTGGACTCTTGCCAATGTCTGGGGCCAGAAGACAGTCAGAAACCTCCATGAAATTGGCAGCCCTGAGCACGGGGCCATAGTACCATAACTCTGAGGCAAGTGGAGAGCACTTGACACAGCGTAATGCAATGAACTCAGCAGGAAAGATGCAGTCATGTGGTAAGATTGAAATTTCCAAGCTGCATCCAGGGGTGTCCTCTTTAGGGTGAACGTATTATCTCAGCAGGTGGAGGTGGGAGGTGGGAGAGGGAAGAGGAGGGAACAGCACAGAAAGTCAGAACACACAGAGGTGAGCAGGGAAGCAGTCAGATTCCCTTCCCACTGACAGCATACCCAGAAATCTCAGCTCCCCTCCATAAGGTCCTTTGTTCTCTCTTATGAACAGGCATCTGTTATTTGACAGCTTGAGGATTTGAGCACTTAGCTTTTTTTCCTGCCAGGAACCATCCTGTCCTGCTAGACTCAAGACAAGTGATTGCCAAAGTTGCCAATTAGTCTTATCTTCTTTCCAAAGAGATACCAAACATGTTTCCACATGAAAGGGAGCATCCCAATTATAAAATCCACAGGAATATAATGACAGTAAGGAAGTTAGGCATTTGGGGAAAGGAAATCATTTGGAGGAAGGAGAATAGAACATAAAAATTTGAAATCTGATGGAGCATGCCAAGAAACTAACCTAGGTCCCTTTGTGCACAATTTGTATTGGATAATAAAACTTGTTCCTGGAAAACAAAGGAAAGACCTAGTAACAAGTGTGTAAGATGGTTGTAGATCAGGCTTACCACAAACTTGCGTTCTCTCCTTCAGATGATTTACAAATTTCCCACCTTTCTGCTTCTCTCACACCTTTTTGCTTCACCTTTCTAACTTTCACATACATCATCATAAAGAACTATAGTGTTCTGTTAAGCTAAATCATGAAGCCACTAATTTCACCATCACGGGGCCAAAGCCAAGTGACTTTAAAATGCCTCAGGATGTTATTCTTTTTTATAAAGACACAAATATATCAACATTCCTCAGACAAGCCATCTCTCAGCCATGAGGTGCTAGGGTATGGTTTTGAGATGCTAGGGTATGGTTTGTTCAATTGGCTAATGTCAGGAGGCTCCTACTTTCGGTCTTTTCTGAAATAGCACTTTTGAAGACAATTATCTAAGTGTGATAACAGGATGCTAATATGAAGAGCTATTGGCAGCCGCTGGTGCATGAGATGTAAAAGGACACTGGGGAGTCATCAGACACTGGTAGAAACTCCTAAATCAAGGAATTAAATCAGACTGATCACCCTTTCAGAAAGATGGACAGCTACATCAATAGTTTCTTCTCACCCCTCTCCCTGTCTCCACTGATCTTGAAGCTGGGACTGCTAAATGCATAATCTAAAGACTTGATTGGGTTAGCTTCTTCTAAAGTGGTAAACATCTAATTATCCTTTTATGGAGATTAAAAACTTTACATTTCTTGAAATGTGATCTCTAGCCAAATCTCCTGAAATAGCGTGTGGCACTCAGGCTTCATTTCCATTCCTATCATAAATGATAGATCCTTAGATGGATGGGGTGGTGAAGGAGATGAGGAGGGGAAAGGGGTAGGCTTGGGAATGGTGTGTGTGTGTGTGTGTGTGTGTGTGTGTGTGTGTGTGTGTGTGTGAAAGACACCACAGGCAGCTGTGAGCAGAATGAGAACAGAGTCTCAGGAGACAGACTTTAGTGAGACAGTTTGTTTACTTGGGGGAACTAAAGCCACTTAAACCTCTGAGGGTATAGGAACTTTAGGGATAAGTGCACATCACTGGCTAGAGCCAGGGTACTGGGGATGCCTCAGTTTCATAAGAAAGAATTCCAGGTGCTTCTGGACATGACCTTTTAAGGGTAGAGGAAGTTTAGTGGGGCCTTCTTGGGGAGAGGGTGACAAGAGTGGGAGGGGGATGCGCAGGGATATTTGCACCCCTGGACTGGGGCAGGGGGAGAAGTCCTCCTCCCGCCAATCTCAGGATGAGATTTCTGAGGCTTGGACAGGCCTTGACCCCACTATTCTCAAGGCTGGCTACCTCCTGTCCCACAGTGACCTGGTCTCACAAGTATGAAAATGCTATTTTAAAAACATGGAAGGATCTTCTGTCCCAGTTTGCTCCCTTGTAGTTAGCCAGGGTTACTAAAGGCCTGCTCATCAGACGTGGTCTTCTCCTGAGCCTGTAAAGAGCTCCTGTCCTTTCACATCCTTGGAACTGCACTGGAAAGGAAGAACATGTTGGCCTACCAGGTATTCTGTTAAGAGTATCTGGTAACCATTGTGGCTGACCATCCAGGCATAGCTTTTGGGGAATTTGGTGAAAAAAATTAGCTGAAGTATGGAAGATGTTGCCAGAAAAAGACAAACTGATCTGGAAGCAAAAGGCTCAGTATCTGTAGCAAAAACAGAACAAAGCTGAAGCCACAATGGTGAAAAGAAAAGCATCCAATATACAAGGTTCTGTGAAAGTCAGAGCCTCTTCCGTGGAAATACTGTTACCCCAAAAGAAGTGCCACTTACCACAATACTTTTTCCAACAGCACCCACCAAAGTACCTGCAACAGAGCCCATGGATATCTTTTTTCATTTCCAGTGGTTGGGAGAGTCCCTTGGCCTCACTGCAGAAGACAGGGCATGGCAGCCATGTCTGGCAGCTTGTCAGTGCTCCTGGATTCTACTGTCTGTGCTCTTGGCCCTTTGGCATGCACGACCACACCACACAACTACCTTAACTGAACGGCTGCCCCAAACAGGCTTTGTCAAACACGTTGGACAACATTGCATACATCATGCCAGGACTATGACTTCCAAAAAGACTGGGACAAATGCCTGTCTTCCTCTTTACTAGTTTGTGTGTGTGTGACTGTTGCAGATCCTCTACTGACATCTGTGTGTAGGTTTTAAATTTTTATAGCTATATATACATTCACAATATACAGTATATATGCAGGATTATAGCTACTTTGTTTCCAATAATTTTATGAAATGGCAAAGGCATGAATGTCGGCTTGGGACTATTTTTGTGTGTGCATGTGAAAAAAAATCTGCCTTAAAATTCAGTGTAATGTGAAGACTAAGGGCTTATTCTGGGTGCCATGTTTATCTCCTTATAGGGCTGCTAAAAATGTGATTTTCCCCACAAGTTGGGTTGAACCTTCAGACCCATCACTGACCATTTACCTTACCTGTCTTAAAATCAGAAATACAGTAATGATTATGGAAGGAGACCAGCTGACTATAAACTTTTCGAATCAAAGTAACCTGAGGAGGTGGAGATAGCTTAGGTGGACTGAGTAGGGTACTCATTCCAATTTCTACTCAACAGGTCTCCAATTTTGCTGTAACCATTGGTACCAAAGAGGCATTGGTACCATCTACCACCTCAGTTATTCTTGGCAGCAGAGAAATACCTTGGAAGGACCAAAGCTGTTGCTGCCTCTTGTTGAACCTGCACTGGTTGGCTAAGAAGGTTTGGTCTATAAAAACCAAAGTTGGTAGCTCTCATTGGCATCATTGGTTGGCCCCCAGAGCCTGAGAGATTCTGCTGCTTAACTTCTTGGTTCTTGGTTAATCTCTGGTTCCCCTGGTAGGAAGATTGTGCTCTGCGTTCCAACAGATCACAAAGAAGTGCTCCGCTCTCAGCTCTCAGAAGGGCTATCAATATGTGCTGTGAGTACATGCTTTAATTATGTGTGTCTAGTTCTTTGGAATTCCTCAGATTTAAATTTATCCAGTAAATGTCTGTGTATATAATTTAATAATAACCTTCCACCAGCATTAGCATGTAGACATATAGATTTGTCCTCTTCATGTCTGTCTAAAAGCTCTTAGTTGTTCATATGTTAAGGTGTTGGGACTCAGAAGGGAGCTTCATAGCCCTCAATAATGTTACAAAAGTGAAATACAAATGAACCTCACCATTCCCAACTGCCCTGGTTCCCAAAAACCCAGACCTGCTTTCCCATTAGAGAGAAGGTAGTTGAGCATTCCACATTTGGAAATGTGGTGTGAGATTCCTTTCCCTGCCAAAACTAAGCTGAGGTAACCATGCTTTTCAGATCTCATTTTTAATTTTGTAAAAATATTTAAAAAATAAAAACAGGGTAGGACAAGAAATAGTGAAAGAATGTTGGAGAATGCAAACTAAGATGATTCTGTGCAAAACTTGCCAGTGTATTTTTTATTCAAGTTCAATTATTCTTAAAGGATAAAATTTAAAATTTGAATACTGCCAGGCATGGCAATTAATGCACACATATAACCCCAGCACTCAGTATGCTTGGGCAGGAGAATGGTGAATTCAAATGTTCAATTCAGTCCTGGGATAATAGTGAGTTCAAGATTAACTTGAAATACACAGTGAGACATGTCTCAAAGTTGAGATAGAGAGAAAGAGAGAGGGGAAGAGAAAGAATTTGAAGGTAAATCTAAGGTGGAAACTAGCAGGTGCTTAAAGATGATAGAATACTGGTGTCAATTTACTACAAACTTGTTAAAGCTAGCTTCTATGCAGCATTCTCCTGATCAAGGTCTGAGTCTGCATGACTTAGATCAAGGAGACATAGCATTATTTACACACATTTGAAAGATCAGTGGTTAGTGAGGGAATTACTTCAAAGAGCTATACTGGACCCAAATGAGATTATTAAGGACAACAGACCTTTTTTTGCAAAAATCACATCTATAGGAAAAAACACCTGTAAAAGCCTAAAAAAGTACTGAACTGTGGCTTTCTCACTCGAAGCCTGAATTGTGTCAACAGAGACAACAAATGTGAAAAGAGCTATGGGTTTTATATGAGCACGTTAATTTCCAGATGTTCATTAAGACCACCCTTGCAGCACAGCTGGTTCAGATTTTATGCAGAAGAGATCCTGAATGATTTCATCCCTTGAGGAATATACCCAGTTTCCATTGCTGGTCAGAGAGGGACTAATGCCATTAGTGATGTTAGAAAATAAATGCATAAATGTTTTAATGCAGAATGATGATTCTGACACTGCCTTTGTAACTCTCTAAGGCCTGAGAACACACAAGGGATGAAAAAATGTTTCAGAATCACCTTCAGTGACAGAAAACTTCTAAGTTCTAAGTTGCTTTTATATTCATGAAAATGAACCTCATAACAAAATAAGAAAACCAGTGAACCGCTTCTCAAATACTTATTAAGACTAGGAAGTATAAAATAGCACAGTAACTCACATACCCTATACATATACCTCCTGCAAGAATTCTCTATTATTAGTGTACAGCCCCTCCAGAATTCAGCTAATCATAACATACAGTGCTGCAGGTGCCTGTGCCTTTAGCTCTACACTTGGGGTCTCATCAGAGAAAAATGACTGTGCAGACAGGTACACATTTCATTTTGGACGCCAAGTCTTGAATGAGATGCTGACAGGATTCATATGTTTTCAAAAGACCTTAATTGTGTAAGTCTCTGACTGTGAGTAAACTGATCGGTTAGTAGATAACATATTCTTCAAGAACTATATGGAGAATTAAGCCAAATGAATGATAAATTAATAATAGAATGAGAAAAGGCTATATTCACTTTAGTGTTGCAAGCATTAATGACCTGATTGCAGTTATTCACTGTGTTATGCAATGTCATTCATATCTCTGCCCATATCAGATCCTCTATTTCTTTTAAAATTGCCTCAGTTGCAGAGAACAGTGATTCTCACATATGATCATTGTTTTGATGCTGAGGTGAGCACTACTGAGTTGACTCAGGCCAATTACTGCTTCATAGCCAACTGCTACAATGTGTTATTCTGCTTGCTCTGCAGTAGGAAGTGTCCTGTCTGTTGCCCTATTGAATGGCTTCTTCAAACTTAGGGCATGTGCCTCGGGTAGGTGGAATATAAAACTCAAGAGAAACACCATTGTCTTAGCTACTTTTCTTCCTCTTGTGATAAAATACTCTGACAAAACCAAATTAAGGGACAAATGGTTTATTTGGTCTCACAGTTAAGAGTAAGGTCCGTCATAGAGAGGAAAGCAAAGCTGCAGGAGCTTGAAGCAGCTGGTCACAATGCACTCATAATAAGAAAACAAAAAGCTGTGAATGTATGCTGCTACTAAGTCTCCTTTCTCCACTTACATGGTCCAGCATCCAAACAAGGCAACCATGTCACCCACAGTGAGTGGGTCTTGCCAGCTCAATTAATGCACTGCTAACATGCATGCCCAAGGGCCTGTCTCTCAGTTGCTCCTAGATTCTGTCAAGTTGACAACGCAAACTACCACACCGCCACAGCCATGTGGAAATTGAAGAACAAAACAGCAATAACAACAGACCCCTCTAGCATAAGTGTTTCAAGTGAGAGAAACAACCATTTCAGCAGAAGAGACTAATAAATAGATACCTGTCTAGGAAATTTCCCAGAAGGATCTTACCATTCCTAAACTTTTTTTTATACTTTTGTTTTCCCCCCTCATCAGACCACTGTTGCCTTAGAAAAGTAATTCAATGGTCAGGATCCGAGTCCATGCGTCGGTACAAATATATCAGGGTGCGCCCTATATCAGTGCTCCAAACAGGTGCGTTACCTATAAACAGACTCGTCTGCCTTACGAAGGACAATATTCAATAACAAGCAAGTATTTTGGAAACAGGAGAGCATGGCCACCAGTATGTGGGAGAAAGTTTATCTAGGGCTGTATTCCTGCTGAGTGCCAACACTTTGCACAAAGACAAATCCACCTTCCCTTTTAGTACATGAAGCCAAGGTAGCTTATGAAAGGAAATGTTCTTCTAAATTTTGACCCTGTAAATTAACTCAGGGAAATAAAACTTGCTTTTAGCTAAAAATAAAGTTTAGTGTTCCTCTTACATCAGTACTAACTGTTTAGAGCCTGTGGGATTTCGCACATTGCAACTACATCTGCACCAAGTTCTCTCCTTTGTGTTTCTTCCTGTATATGTATCCATGTCTGTTCTTCTTTTTACATCAAAATATTTGCCATATACTTATATGACAATATATTCTACTGTGCATCTATCAACAGAGAAATTGATAATGTCATAGCAATTGCTAATATGGGATCCTATTTCGTACCCTAACACAGGAAAACTCACATAACTTTCCAATTGTGTTTTATGTTAATCCACCCATATTTAGCAAGACTTGTATATATACAGCTCTAGTCTAGGATTGCTACAGACCAGCATCCTAACACCAGACCTCTTCCAACTTACTTGGAGAGTTCCTCTGATCTTCCAGCTCTACAGTGTATTGCATGTTACTTAAGTAATCCTGCACATGCCAAGATCCATGAAAACTAGTTTCCTATTAGGATCCTTCATTTGGAGAGCAAATAAAAAGAAGAATCCAGGCTACTGTACTCTGCTCCTAGCGTTAGAAAGTATCTTGTGCAGTGACTACATCTGTGTGGCTCTGAGTGTAATTGGGCAGCTGCTCCCTCCAACGCCCCACTTCCCAAATAAAGTCTGGACACCTGAATACTAGTAACAATTTCCCTATTTCTTTCCACTCTTTCTACAAACATAATTTCTTTCTGTCCTATTCAGAGTTTCCTGACCTGACTACTTTCTCTTTAGATTTTCCAACATTTTTTAAATTAATCTCAGCATTAAATTCCATTGGCCCATTTCCTTGTAACTTCAAAGTAGAAATTAGACAGCTAATTTTTGTCTAAAAGCAAATGTACATATAGCATGTGGCACCGCACCACTGATTACTGAAGGTTTGTGCATGGACTTTTAATCACTAAGTCAAAAGCACTAACAAAAGGGTTAATACGTGTGGTAATTTTTCCTAATCCTCTTACAAAGGGGACAGCATTGTCTGGTCATTTCAGATAAATCAAGTAGAGCCTACATGCTAATCCAAATGCCACCCATTTGGGAAGAGGAGCATGAAAATATAGAAGAATGACTTTTAACCAGGGGTTCACATTTTCATTAGCCAACCCCTTAAGAAAACATGTGTATTTAAGATGTAAGCCCAAATAATCAGTTCTCTCTCTCTCTTTCTCTCCCTCTCTCTCTTCATTTCCTCACCTAATGACCTAGCCAGGGTCAATGTTTTTCAGTACTGGATACATACTAGAATAACTTGTGGGTCCTTGAAAAGACCAATTACACCAGACTTGCTGAGTGTGGGACACAAGCATTACACATTCTCAGTATTTCCCTGGTAATTCTTACATTGGACAGCTAACTCTAAGAACCTCTGGCCTAGGCATAATTGTGTTTTTTGGTTTTTTTCTCATATAATCATTGCATTTCCCCTAGTTTTATATTATTCTCAGTTTACCCATTACATTACTGCAAGAGAGATGCTTCCACAGTGTAAAGCCGATCATTACATATGATAGCTTAACATTTCATATGGATCCTTCTGCTTACAGAATGGTAGTCTCTAAACAACTGAGTATGAGATATAGAAAAGAAATTCATCCCTCGAGACTAATCAAAGCTAAACTCAAACTCTGCCTTTCTATCCAGGGCATCTAATTGAGGGAAGCCACCTCTAGCTGAGGTTCGATTTTTCTCAGCGGTAAACTTCCTCATGAAATAATGAATGTGAAGTTCTTGGCACAGCTCCAGGCACGCAGTGTTGAGTAATTAGAAATGATTGTGTCAACAGCCCCTGTCTGGTACCTATTTCTCCCACTCGTCCCCAGTTCTCTCCTCTGCCCAGCTTCACAGAGCTGTATTCACACCCACCCTCAAGCCATCCTTCAGCTCCTGTCTTCTTATGAGTTCTGCTTCACTCTAGGGCCAGATCTAAGGATTGCTCCTGGGAAGGTTTCCCTAGCCCTTTCTACACTTACAAATACCTCTGTTGTTGTGCAACTCCATATATAGCATAATGCAATTGCTCCCTTCTCGTCGCTCTAGATTAGGAACTGTTTTAATATATTAAGCTTCCTATGTCTTTATATGTACAGTAAGAATAAGCGCTTAGTATTTGTCTTACACCCTACAGTATTTGTCTTGTGACTTCACAGCTGAGAATCATTAGAAATTTAAGCTAGCGGGGCATAATTTGAGGAATGACAGGATCACACACCCTTGCCTCTTTTAGAAAAACACAGGGAAGAGATACCTTTCCATGGAGGTTTTAGTGTTCCCCAAGTGAGAATATTGGCTTATAAAGACTGCGCTTGCTTTCTCTTGTGTTATAAATTATGTTATTTTAGGGACAGATTTATCAAAAACAGTAAAGGATTTCACTTTAGCTCTGTGTGCTAGCTCTATGATGGTAGGTAAACTATGTAACCTGTGTGAAACTAAATGTCATCTTTCTTGAGATGAAAAACAACAAGACCCAGTGTGTAGTATTGCTGTGAGTAATGAATGACGTCACATACATGAAGTATTTAGGATAATAAGTTCTCCTTTTGCACAAGTTACTATAATTAGCATCATTGTAAAGAAAAACATACCAGCTTTTGTTCCTATTTGTTGTTGTTGTTTCACAGAACAAAACTTGCTTGATTTCTCTTGACCAGGTAACTTAATTAGAAAAAAAAAGGTTAGTTCTTATGAATGCAAATCTATCACATAAGTATTTAATGTGCAGTTTCTATGCCAAGTGTCTGGAATAACTTAATTTAGAAGTTTCAACTAAAGTGACCTCAGTTTATACAAATGCAGCTAAAATTATCACTTGTGGGTAGTTGGAGCACTTCTCTTCCAGCTGATGCTTGGTTCTATTCTCTGCCTCTAAAGAGACATCCTGTCCCATCTCAGTAGTTGCCATGGTAATCATGTATTTTTGTCAAGACATAAAGCAGCAGTCTCTTCAATTGTTACTACTGATATTCCTGGATTATCCTGACAAGGAAAACATGTTACTCTACCTCTCTGTGGTAAAGATAACACTTGACATATCATGTAATTTAATTAAAAATTTAAACATTCCTTCCAGACTTAACCAATAATAAAAAAATTATTGAGGTTGTTTTTAAGGAAATTTGAAGCATCTTTTTTCCACTGTTTTTCTTTAACTTTTTATTTGTTACAATTTATTCAAAACTTCTCTTTAGTCCCTGTTGAGACAAACTGGCAAAGGTTCAAGATATAGATTGTATGGATCTAAGTCAAGTTTGTAATTAGCGCTCCTATTTTCAGCTCTTTCTTAATAAGCTGTAGCCCCTAAGCCTGAGCAGTATAAAAAGGAGCACCAAGGAGGAGCCCAGGGAGGATGCTTAAATATCATTCAAAATGACAAACAGGATAAGCACCTACCCTATGATCACTGAAGATTTGGTCAGCAAAGAGTGAAGAGTAGAGAGGTCATATGCTAGAGAAATGGAAAAGGAAGGGCATAAAAAGACCCAAGAAGAACACTCTCAATCCTTCAGTGTGTCTCATATTCCCTTCTGATGAAGAATACTTAGGCTTTGGAGACTGGAGAGACAGATGATCCGTGGTTAAGAACACATCCTACTCTTCTAGAGGACCTAGTTCCAGTCCCAGCAGTCAAGTCAGGCAGTTCATAACTGACTAGAACTCCAGCTCTAGGGTATCCAGTGTCCTCTTTAGTCCTTCATTAAAACTATCAAAAAGAAGAAGAAGCTGCAGAACTTATGCCACATACAGAACCTCTAAGCACAGGTAAGGCAGTATTTATAGGAGGAAAGTTCAGAATCAATGCACTTTTTTTGAAAATTTTTAAAATTTATTACAATTTATTCACTTTGTATCCCAGCTGTAGCCCCGTCTCTTGTCCCCTACCAATCCTATCCTCAATGCACCTTTTTTTATTTTTAATAAGACAATGCATTTGATTTATTTTTAACTATGTGTGTTACTGGATGGCATGCCCATGGTACATGTGCCCACAGAGGGAAGCCACATTGGTATCCTGGCACTGAAGTTATAGAAAATTGTGAGTCATACAATGTGGGTGCTAGGAATTGAACTCAGGTCCCTTGCAAGAGCAGGACAGGCTCATAACTGCTGAGCAACACACCTCTCCAGCCCTCAGAATCTATGTCTTTAAAACGTCTTCAGAGGTAAAAACATAGTGACTCACACCTGTACTCCAGCTCTCTGGGAGGCTGAGTTGGGAGGATTTCTATAAATTCAAAGACAGTGTGGGCTATAGAGTCTTTTTTAATAATTTATTTATTTTTATGTTAATCACAGTTTATATACTTTGTATCCTGGCCATAGCCCTCTCCCTCATTCACTCCCACTTCCACATCCCTCCCTCATCTCCTCCCTGCCCATTTCCAAGTCCACTGATAGGAGAGGACCTCCTCCCCTTCCATCTGACCCTAGCTTATCAGGTATCTTCAGGGCTGGCTGCAATGTCCTCTTCTGGGGTCTAGCAAGGCTGCTCCTCCCTCAGGGGTGGTGGAGGGTTGAGGAGCCAGCCATTGAGTTCATGACAGAAATAGTCCCTGTTCCCTTTACTAGGGTACCCAGTTGGATACTGAGCTCCCCTGGGCTATATCTGAGCAGGGGTTCTAGGTTATATCCATACATGGTCCTTGCTTGGAGAAACAGTCTCATAAAAGGCTATAGAGCCTTAATGTTTTAAAAATACCATCTTCAGCAATACTGCTGACCAGAGAAGTTTAATTATTTTTCACCAGAGATCAGTGCATTCATTGTGCACAGCATATGCCCTGTAAAAATTGACTGAGCCAATCAGCTATGTAGCAAAATAAAATGTATCATTTAGATTAAAGCTTCTGAAATAAATTTATTTTGGCCAATTGAAAATTCTTGGAGAGTGCTAGGAGAGAGAGTTGGAGGACAGATCTAGGAACAGCGTGGACAGAATGAATCAGACCTAAGATTTCACAAAAATCTTGCGGTTTGAATCCTGAAGAAGCAAAACATACACTGGAATCACAGGACCCTTAGGCTACCTGAGACGGGAAGAGTGTTGTAGTTCAAGTGTCTCCGATCAAGCAAGAAATTAAGTAATCCACTTAAAAAATGGGGTACTGAGCTAAACAGAGAACTCTCTGTAGAGGATTGTAGAATGGCAGAAAAACACTTAAAGAAATGTTCAACGTCCTTAGCCAACAGGGAGATACAAATCAAAACGACCCTGAGATTTCACCTTATACCCATCAGAATGGCTAAGATCAAAAACTCAAGTGACAACACATGCTGGAGAGGTTGTGGAGAAAGAGGAACCCTCCTCCATTGCTGGTGGGAATGTAAACTTGTACAACCACTCTGGAAATCAACTTGGTACTTTCTTAGACAATTAGGAATGGTGATTCCTCAAGACCCAGCTATACCACT
>JAQQSO010004337.1:0-12875 GCA_028658305.1 Pachyuromys duprasi | reverse complement strand
CACAGATGGGGCCCATGATAGCTTGGTGTCGGACTGAAGACCCTATTCAGGGAAACAGGGACTGTTTCAGTCATGATCTTGATGGCTGACTCTTTGACCCTCCCCCATACAAGCCGGGGAATGACAGACTGGCTAGATCCCAGGGGAGGACATTGCAGCCAGCCCTGAGGAGTCAGGATAAGCTGGGGTTGGGTGGAAGGGAAGGAGGTCCTGCCCTTTTGGTGGACTTGGAGTGGTCAGGGAGGAGGGAGATAAGGGAGGGAGTGGGAGGGTAGGAGGGACTGAGGGAGGGGGCTACGCCTGGGATTCAAAGTACCTAACCTGTGATTGAGATAAAAATAAATAAATAAATAAATAAAGAAGCTAAGCAAGGATGAGGACCCTGGGTAAGATGATCAGCCCTCACTTAAATGACAAATGGGCAGTGAGGGGACAAGATGGCAGAGCCAGGAGGACTCAACTTCTGAGCTGCAGAACAACATTTTCGGTACAGCGACCAAGGGACTGAGCAACCTGCAATCTGGTTTCCCAGGTGAGAGGAAGCCCCACGGTGCTGGAACCGGCCTGGTCCATTCCCAGGACACCCAGCCAGAACCCAGAAGAGATCCCTGGTTGTGCAGGCAGCGTGGCCAGACCAGAATCACATGCCTGCCTGACCTGATCCCCTTCCCAGGCTGAACGGTGGGCACAAGAAACACCGTTTATTGGAGTCCCAATCACAAGAAAAACCTACAGGGAAGGCAGGAATCGGGACTGACCTAGGTCACCCACCCTTCCCAGGGAAAAGATCTCTCAGAAAGGCAGGCTCGCACATGCCAGCTCTGAACTAGCCTCCACCCCTGAGCACGGAGATGCACAGAGACGTGCTTCGCGCCCAACACTTCCTCACAAAAGAACTGTGTACCACGGAGTATCAGAGTCTGGGGTGCCTGGTCAGGAGAAAACCCCACAGGGAAGGAAGCAAACAGGGACTGAACTAGAATACCCAGAATCTCCCTGGCAAAGGTCCCCTAGATCGGCGGGCGCTCCCGGTCAGCCCAGAGACCTGTTGGAGCACCACCTGCGCTTCACAGACAGATCTATGCGACCTAGAGCACCAGACCCTGGGTTTCCCTGTCCTCAAATTGGTGAATCGAGGGTCTGTGGAACCCAAAACAACCATATGAGGAGCCCGGGGAGCAGGGCACAAAACCTGATCTGAGTCCAAAAGGACACAGGTCAACTGCGGTCATCTCTGTGGAATTCTCCTGGGGAATCCATTCCCAGACACTTCCTCCCAATGGACAGAAGCTGTGGCGGACTTAGCCAAGCCTGAAGCAGAGGAAGCAGGGGGGAGATACTGCAGCCAGCAGGAAAGCAACATCGGAGGTACCCCTAACAGCAGTGAAGCAGAGGAGGCAGCCCTCAGTGCACACAGCAACTTGCAAGGAGCACAGGCAGCATGTTCCAAGCACAGATCTCCAGCATTCCCCCACAGCCTTGTCTTAGGGGGTAGCTGCTGAGGAAGCAGAAAGCGCTTTCCAAATCAGGGAGCAGAGTGCAGCCTGCCGGGCTTCCAACTTCCAGCGCAGAACTCTGGGCCAGGTGCAGAGAGTCCACAAATGAACACATGCCACGCACACAGAGCCAGTTGCAGACCTCAGAGTCCAGCCTGCTGACCCTGCCTCAGTCTGTAGTCCAACGGGTATCCAGGAAACCTGCTCAGGAACAACTGAAGCAACAACACACACTCTCAAACCTCTGGTCCTCACTGATCTTCCTGAAGTATTCTACAGACACCACAGTAAGAGGGTTCCAGTCCAAAGAACAGACTTGAGGAAGAAACAGAGATTATATATAAGCAATGACCAAAGGACGACGTAAGAACTCACCCAACAAAAAACAGGACACCATGGCACCACCAGAATCACCGAAAACTAATGGATATTTTAATTCACTAGAAATTCAGGAAAATGATTTTAAAACTATGCTTACCCAGTTAATTCAGGAACAAAAAGAGGAAACGAACAGAGCTCTCAAAGAAATTCAAAAGAATATAACGGCCCACGTAAAGGAAAAAATAGAAACATATAGAGAGGAAACAAATACAAAAATAGGAGCCAAAAGACAAATGGGATGTACATTGTAAGAAGGAGAAAACAAGAAATAGTACAGGAGCCTACCACAGAGGGCCTCTGAAAGACTACCCAGCAGTGTATCAAAGCAGATACTGAGACTCATAACGAAACTTTGGGCAGAGTACAGGAAATCATATGAAGGATGGAGGAATTAGTAAGACTTGGAGAGAACAGAAGCTCCAGAAGGAGAGCACCCTCGTGGGGTGCTGGGCACCAAAATATCTGGGCACAGGGATCTTTTCTGTGACTGATACTCCAACCAAGGTCCATTCATGGATATAACCTAGATAGATGTAGCCCATGGCAGCTCAGTATCCAAATGGTTTTCCTAGTAAGGGGAACAGGGGTTGTCTTTGACAAGAAATCAGTGCCTGGCTCTTTGACCACTCCCCCCCCCCCGCCCCGAGGGAGGAGCAGCCTTACCAGTCCACAGAGGAGGACAATGCAGCTCATCCTTATGAGACCTGATAAGCTAGGATCAAATGGAAGGGGAGGAGGTCCTCTCCTATCAGTAGACTTGGAGAGGGTTATGGGAGGAGATGAGGGAGGGAAGGTGGGATTGGGAAGGAATGAGCGAGGAGCCCATAGCTGGGATACAAAGTGAATATACTGTAATTAATATAAAAATAAATATTAATTTAAAATGTGGAAGCAATCCAGGCATGGTGGCACATGCCTGTATTCCCAGCAGTCTGGGAGGCAGAAGCATGAAGATCTCTGTGAGTTCCAAGCCAGCCCAATTTGCAAAGTGAGTTTAAGACAGCGAGGACTACTCAGAGAAACTCTGTCTTGAACAAACAAACAAACAAAAGTAAGTGGAAGACTTCAGAACTTTGGGCTAGAAAGTAGGTAAACAGTATATGCAGAGATTAATGGGCTATCTTTGTAGGAGCTTAGAAGACAGTAGTGCTGAGAGTTATGCAAATTATGGAGGCCCAGCTCAAGAGGTTCCAAAGGGGATCATATTAGCAATTAGGCTAGAGATTGTTCTTGTGATATTTTGGCAAAGAATCTGGCTGCTTTATAACCTTGTTCTAAGAACTTACATGAAACAAAATTTAGAAGTAATGGACTAATTTTTTTGGTGGAGCAGATTTCAAGGAAGGATAATATTGGTTCTGTAGTGGTTTACCTCAGCTCTTGACAGTAACAAAAATGGTTTTCTTTTCTCTAATTCCAAGTTGATGGTCAGTGACTAATAGCTAGAAATTGGCAGTAGTAGAGTCATTTGACCTGCATGTGTTTGTTGGCAATTTGTGTCTCTTTTTTGGAGAAGTGTCAGTTCAAATCATTTGACTATTTTAAAGGAATATATTTAAGATTTTGTTTGTTTGTTTTTTGAGACAAGGTTTCTTTATGTAGCCTTTGCTATCATGCACTCACTTTGTATACCAAGTTGGCCTCCACAGATATCTGTCTGTGAGTTCCGTCTCCCTGAGTGCTGGGTTTACAGGTGTGCACCACCACCCCCAGCATATTTTAGTTTTATTATTCAGTTGTGAATATTCCTTGTATATTCTCAATATATGCTTGTTATCACGTATGTAATATGCAAATGTTTCCTATAGTCTGTGCATTATTTCCCTGTTTTGTGTATAGTCCTTTGTAGTGTAAATGTTTTTAATTTTTAAATTCATGCATTTTATTCAATTATTTTCTTTTTAAAAAAAATAATGTTTAATGGGCTTCATCTAGCCTACACTGGCATCATACTTACTATATACCTGAGGATGACCTAGAAATCCTGATTATCCTGTTTCTAACTCCCAAATGCTGAGATTGCAGGAATGTGCCACTAAACCCAGATTATTCTATTGTTTTGTGTGAGCATACATGAGCACACGTGTACATGCACACGCATGTGTTTGTATGTGTTTAGTGTCATATCTAAAAAGTTGTTGTCAAAACAAGACCATAAAGATTTTCTTCTATGTTTTCTTCTTTTTTTTTTTTGTAGTGTTGGGGATCAAACTCAGGGCTTCAGTCATGGTAGGCAACTAGTGTACTACCAAGCTCCCTGCCTCCACTCTCTTTATAGGATCTTACAATATTGTTTTTCATTTCAGATATTTGATTCATTTATATGAGAGGGAGTCAAAGTTCATTCTTTTGAATACGGCTGTCCAGTTTCCCAAATGTTTATTTCTTTCATTAAATTGTTTTGACAATCCTATTGAGCCAATTGATCATATATGTAAAGATTCATCATTTTCTTTATTTCACAAAGTTCCATTTGTCAATCATTGGCATTATTTTCTGAGTGACTGGAATATTATTAAGAAAGTCCTTGCCACTTGGAGGAATCAAGCTGAAACTGACTTAAAAGCCATCTCCCTGAGAAGTAGCTCTAATAGAATTCAAAGGTTATGCGAGCTACCAAGGAAGAAAAGCAATTAAAAGGCCTACCCAACTATAAGCCTATGAAACACAGCAATGAAAAGCATGGAAAGATATACCCAGGGGTACAATAGTGGCACTTATATGTCAGTGGCAACCAACACCTCCCTAAGTGGACTTAGAGCTTGCTGAAAGTCTGGTCAATAAGATAGAATTCACGTCTGGTACTGGAAACTTGTGGCTAATATGGCCAAGGACCCTAAAGGAAAACCTACTGTCATGTTCCTAAACCAATGTAATTTCCAGCTGTATTCTATATCCCTATTCTTATATCCATTGGTAAATATAACTCTCACCCCTTATCAAAGAAGATGGGGACCATTACAGAAACATATTACTGGTCAAGAAACAGAGAACAAGTATAGTGTCCACTAGCAAACTGAAATATCTGAAAAACAACCCTTACACCTCTGGCTTAGGAAACATAACAGAACAGGGTGCAGAAAGATTTTAAAAGACAGAGACCAGGGTGTTTGTTGTGAGATAGTGTCTTCTATATATGACAGTGAGTTATAGTAAAATCTTAACAATATAAGTAATATTAACAATATAAGTAAAATCTTAACAATACAAGACTTGTATAATGACAACACTACTTGACATGCCAACATGGATGAGGGAACTCTTACAAGGCCCCACCCCTAGATGAAGTGCTACAAGAAATTAATGAGTGCTAAGAGAGGGAGAATCAGTCTTCTCCAAAAATAATGGATATGAAAGGGAGGAGTGGGGACATGGGAACAGTTGGAGTGGGGTGAGAGCAGGGTGGAAATGATAGAAATACAGTATTTACATATGAAATTCTCAAGATAAATTAATACGTAGAAACAAAGTCCTTGCCTATGCCTGTATCTTGAAGTGTTTTCCATACTTTTTCCTCCAAGAGCTTCAGATCCATTTGGAATTGATTACTGTGTAGAATGAGAGATAGAGAGCTAGTTTCATTTTTCTAGATATAGATATTAAATTTTTTCAGCACAATTCTTAGAAAAGACTGCCCTTTCTCTGATGTGTAATTTTTTAACTTTTTTATTTAAATTCTTTATTAATTGCACTTTATTCACTTTGTATCTCCCCTGTAGCTCTCTCCCTCCTCCCATCCCAATCCCTCCCTTCCTCCCCCTTCTGCACACATGTTTCTCCCCAAGTCCTTTGTTAGGGGAGGTCTTCTTTTCCTTCCTTCTTATCCTAGTCTATTAGGTCTCATCAGGAGTGGCAACATTTTCCCCCTCTGTGGCCTGGTAAGGCTTCTCTCCCTTCATGGGGAGGTGATTAAAGAGCAGGCCAATCAGTTCATGTCAGAGACAGTCCCTGTTCCCATTACTATGGAACCCACTTGGACATTGAACTGCCATGGGCTACATCTGTTTAGGGATCCTAGGTTATCTCCATGCATGGTACTTGGTCGGAGTATCAGTCTCAGGAAATACCCCTGTGCTCAGATTTTTTGGTTCTGTTACTCTCCTTGTGGAGCTTCTTTTCTCTCCAGATCTTACTATTTCCCTCTTCTTTCATAAGATTCCCTGCACTCTGCCCAAAGGTTGGCCTTAAGTCTCAGCATCTGCTTTGATAGTCTGCAGGGCTGAGCCTTTCTGAGGCCCTCTGTGGCAGACTCCTGACTTGTTACCTGTTTTATCTTTCTTCTGATGTCCATCCTCTTTGCCTTTCTGGATAGGGATTGAGCATTTTAGCATGAGTCCTTCCTCTTGATTAGTTTCTTTAGGTGTACAGATTTTAGTAGGTTTATCCTATATTATATGACTGTATGAGTGAGCATATACCATGTGTGTCGTTCTGCTTCTGGGATAGCTCACTCAAGATGATCTTTTTCAGTTCCTACCATTTACCTGCAAATTTCATGACATCCTTGTTTTTTATTGCTGAGTAATATTCCATTGTGTACATGTACCACAATTTCTGTATCCATTCCTCAGTTGAGAGACATCTGAGTTGTTTCCAGCTTCTGGCTATTACAAATAAAGCTGCTACAAACATGGTTGAGCAAATGTCCTTGTTGTGTACTTGAGCCTCTTTTGGATATATGCCTAGGAGTGGTATAGCTGGATCTTGAGGAAGTGCTATTCCTAGTTGTCTGAGGAAGAGCCAGATTGATTTCCAGAGTGGTTGTACAAGTTTACATTTCCACCAGCAGTGGAGAAGGGTTCCCCTTTCTCTATAACCTCTCCCGCATGTGTTGTCACTTGAGTTTTTAAGTTTTGCATCTTTGTCAAAAATAATATAGCTCAGTGTCCTGAGCTTGATTTCCACAACCCACAGTTGAAGGAGAGAACAAACTCCTGAAAGTTGTCCTCTGACCTCCACACACATGCTCTGATCTGATATGTATACATTCACACACACAAAAAGCAACATTAATAACAATATACTAAAAATAAAAATGTGAGGCTAAATATGTAATTAATTTCTTGCATATTAACTCCGTGTTGCTTCACTTTTGTATTGTCACAGAACAATAAGGAACTTTCTATTGGCTGTAATTTCTAAACCAAGTAACCTGTGCTCTGGGATTTGCTTACTAATATTCCAGTGCTTGCTGTCATTGAGTTTTTTCAACCTTCCATACAGATTCCCCCAATGTATATAATGTTTATATTTAAATCCCATCGATTTAAATCACTAATCAGGAAGAGTCTATTTGATCAATATTCTATAAAGAATACATAATTGTTTGAGTTACTAATAAATATCCTTAACAATTTGGACAGAGGTAGGTTTTGTGTTTAGAAGTGATGTGAGTACACAACTAAAGTAGTGCTTTATACTTTACATATTTAAATCTTCAGTTTCATCATGAATATAGATAATGAATTTTATCTATCAAAATAAATATGTAAAAAACAAGTCCAAAGCTAATAAATATTTTCAGGATCACTGGAAAAGATCTAGAATTAAAGGCACTGTAGTATTTTGGCAAAGACATGATGAGTTTAGAGCATCAAATATAAGTGACTGTGAGGAATTCTTAAGGCATTTTTTTGTGTGTGTGCAATAACTTTAGTGGAACTCTTCACTGGACTCTATTGCAATGCTAGCAATACTCTAAATCTCTAATGTCATGGTCAGTTTAAGCAGTTGTTTTGTGTCTTCTCTCCTTGCCTCTAAGACACTTCCTATGCTGCTAACAGAACATCCTTTTGAACTATATTCTCTTTGTACATGTCCTTATTTCTCTACTACAAACTGCCAATGATTCCCACTAGCACTAATGACCACTAGCATTATGCTCTTCATGATCCAGCTCTACTACATTTCAACATTCTCTGTCACTATTTCTTTACAGGAATTTCTGTCTTCTAACAAACTGTTCCATTAACTGTTACTCCATATGTCAGTATTTCTATTTCTGTCTTCATTAACCACAGATGAAATTCAATTTTACTAGTTCTCTTTGACTCTATTTAAATGTTATCATTTTCAAAGAACTTTTTTCAATTACTATAGATTAAATGACCTCTTTAAACTACAGTTTACCTCTATTTTTTGTTCTTTAAAACATGTTATATGTAGAAATG
The DNA here is from genome assembly GCA_028658305.1 of Pachyuromys duprasi. Taxonomy (NCBI): domain Eukaryota; kingdom Metazoa; phylum Chordata; class Mammalia; order Rodentia; family Muridae; genus Pachyuromys; species Pachyuromys duprasi. Next base: position 4,828 of record JAQQSO010004337.1, on the reverse strand, counting down.
TTTTACCTTAGTGTATGTATGTGTACCATGTGCATGCTTGGTGCCAGAGGAAGTCAGAATGGGGCATCAGGTCTTCTGGAACTGGAATTACAGATGGTTGCAAGCCAACATGTGGGTGTGGGGTATTGAATCAACCTGGTTCAAGAGCAACAAGTACTCTTCACCACTGAACCAGCTCTCCAGCACTGTTTTTGATTGGTGTATACATTATTTACTCTACATTGTTTTATGTTTTGTGTATGTAGAATTTATATACTTGGACAGTTACTCTACATTACAGGATATATATCACAACACATAATTATCAGGTTATACTACAGAACCATAATGACAAAAAACACCATGGTTATGGCACAAAATCAAGCACATGGATCAATGGAACAGACTAGAAAGCTCAAGTGCATTTACCCTCTTAGCTATCTTAGTGGTCCTAGTCTCACATAGGTTATAATTGTTTGTGTTAATTATATATTTAGTTGTGTCTTATTAGCTAATTAGTTTGTGTCAGTTACATAGTCTTATATTGTTGTCCAGTTGTTTCATGTGCATCAGACCTAGCATCCTTAGGATAATCAGAAGCCTTCCCAGGACTGAGAGTATACTACTTTTTTTTTTAATTCTCATCAATAAAGATCATGAAACACTTATAACTTAAACAAGATATTTCTGGATATTTGAGTCTAGATCCATTGTTCTAATGTGGGCCTCTCTAATACTTTAGATTCCACAATAGTACTATGAATGTTGACTTAAAACAACAACATGATGTTATACTCCTAATAGAGTTGTTTCCAGAAATATTGTTTGTAAAAGTAACTTCTATTCACCTGACATAATTGTTGTCTCCAAGGCTTACTCATGAATAAGCTCACACTTTCTAGCTCTTTCGAACTCTGGCTGGTTGGTGCAGCTCAGCCTCAAGCTCCTCTCCAAGCTGACTGACTCTAGTTCCAGAGGACCTTTTGTCCTATTCTAACTGAATTGCTCTGCTTAGCATCAAACTAACTTTTTTCTAATCTTCTGGCTCTCTCTCATTTTCTAACTCATCTGTTTCACTTCGCTGCAACCTGTCTCTGTGCAACTGTCATGGTAAAACTGTCTCCTCTCTCTGTCCCTCTGTGCTGCTCTCTCTTAATTTGCCTCTCTTTCCCCTGCTGTTCTCGTGAGAGTTGGGCATATCCAACTTTCGCTGATTGGTCATTTTGTCTGCCTCTCAATTAGACATCACTTTCAAGTATGGGTGCTCCCTTCTACAAACTCACTTCTCCTTCCTCATTTGGCATTAAAGGTGTGTGTAAGGTCCTGTCTGTATTCTAGCCTGACCGTTCTGTAATCCAGGGCATGTCTGCATTCCAGCCAGATCACATAGATCTAAAAGGTCTTCAGATGTGATCCGTTACCAAAGCAACCATATTGCTGGATTAGAATTCCTCTACAATTGTTAGAAGGCTATCATGCAAGATTCAAACTAAAAAGTAGAAACAAAAAATTATCTGCAAAATGAGATCTGACTAGCTAATAGACTATTCTTGGTGTTTGCACTTGAGTCTTCCAGTTAAACTTCTTGATCTCAGAGTTTCCTATCTGCAAAATAAGACAGTAATTTATACGTTGGTAACTGTTATGATGATTAAATACAATTACATGTAAATATCTCACAGTACAAATTCCCTGAAAGAATAGGTAACTCATTGACTGTTTGAGAGGGTATATGCTAGAGAGATGACAGTCTCTTTCTGACAAATCCATTGAAAAATTTTACTTCTGTGTAGTAGCAACCATAACTTATGATACTGTCAAGCTCTAAAATGCTATAATTATTCATAATCCTTTTCATGTGTATTGACATTTATGATAAAAATTCTTTCACGCTTACATAATTTTAACCTGAAACTGGAAATGAAAGTATAAAAATATTTATTTATTGAGCTTCTAATATTTGCTAGAATCCAGCATACATTATAGTAGCTAGATAAATAATCGCACCTATTAGTTTTGCTCAATAAGATCACTGAATGCTAGTAATGCTGGTGATATATCAGAGATACATACAGATGAAGATTCTTGTCCTCATAGAACTTATATTCTGGTGGACTGAATTTTGAATTCTGAATGAAACAACCTGAATTCTAGTTCTGATGTAGCAACTCACTTAATATTAAGAGAAAAATATGTGTGTGCACGTGTGTGTTTGTATTGGCACATGTTCTTATCTACATGCTTTTATGGGGTTTATAGTGTTGCAAATACATTACAATTCAATCCTAGCCATTCTCAAAGCTCACTTAGAATACACAGAATTTCTGTGGTCTTTGTTTGGTAGCACCTGCTGATGTCTCTTAAAAATTCACTTTATATAAAGGAGAGTGCCAGGAAAATTATACACCCCTTTTCAGCATGTATTCATCCACTCCTTATTTTGATTTATGTTTTGTTTAAAATTTGAATTTAATACAGAGTAATGTAGAGTCTCTGAATTGTTTGCTTTCTGTCTGTTTAATCAAGGCTATGCCATCTAATTATTGTAATTCTTTAAACGATCCCTCACTGAAGGAAATACTTCCTTTCTAATGTTTTACCACCTCTTTTCTCCCCTTCACATTCTCCCTGAGAGTGTAGGGCCTATTAGTACAATTGCTGTTTGACTGCAGTAGAGATTAAGGTATAAAGTAAATAACTATGCTTATATTCTCTGGAATTAAAAATAGTCTGTGTTATTCTTGGGCCTGGACCTTATTCACTACCCTAGAATTCTGTCAGTTAAGCCAGCCATCACATTAGAAGAAGCTATATTTGTTCTGAACTTGGAGTCAGAAGACTTGTTCTTTATTCCTGATTCTGTCTTTTTTATAATTTTTATTTTTTATATTAATTACAGGTTATTTACTTTGTATCCCAGCCATAGCCCCCTCCTTCAATCCCTCCCAATCCCACCCTCCCTCCCTCATCTCCTCCCTGCCCCTCTCTAAATCCACTGATAGGAGAGGTCCTCCTCCCTTCCATCTGACACTAGTTTATCAGGTCTCATCAGGACCAGTTGCAGTGTCCTCCTCTGTGGCCTAGCAAGGATGTTCCTCCATGGGGGGGGGGGGTGGAGGTCAAAGAGCCCACCTGAGTTCATGTCAGAAATAGTTCCTATTCCCCTTACTAGGGAAACCCACTAGGATGCTGAGCAGCCATGGGCTGCATCTAAGCAGGGGTTCCAGGTTATATCCATTCATGGTCCTTGGCTGGAGAATCAGTTTCAGAAAAGACCCCTATGCCCAGATATATTTGGTCCTTGTGGTGCTCCCATCCTCTGCAGGTCTTACTAACTCCTCCTTCTTTCATTAGCAGAAAAACACATGGTATATACTCTCTTATAAGTGAATACTAGACCTATAAGATAGGGTAAACATAGTAAAATCTGTACACTTAAAGAAGCTAAAGAAGAAGAGGTTCTGGGGTAAGATGATCAAGCCTCACTTAGAAAGACAAATGGGATGGACATTGGAAATAGGACAAAACAAGAAACAGTACAGGAGCTTACCATAGAGGGCCTCTGAAAGACTCTACCTAGCAGTATATCAAAGCAGATGCTGAGACTCATAACCAAACCTTGGGCAGAGTACAGGGAATCATATGATTTTCTCTCTTAAACAAGCATCTAAGCCTTTTAAGTTTCTGTAAAACAAGATAAATGATAGCTTTTCTTGAGAGTCTCTTAGTTTTCTATACGTCAGAAGTCTCCTCATTTTATCTTCCTTTCTCCAGTATTTTTAATCTCAGCTTTTATTTTTCTTTCTTCTGAGATGTCCACTCTCTTGCAGTCTTGACTCCTAGTTTTGACCAATCTCCTATTTATTTTGGCATTACATTGTCCTATGTAATTTCCTGCATTCTCCCCGAAATAACAAAAGTGAGCCCAATATGCCATCTTTTCAATGGATGCTGTATCTTAATTTATTATTGTTAGAGTAATATCAAGTACTAAATACAACGACAATTAAAGATCCTAAATAGCTATTTTACTTTAAAAACTTCATTTAACAAAGAGGCTATCAAGCTATGGAAAGGACATGTTAATTTGGTGTGAAAGAGTGTGTGTGCATGTGTGTGTGTGTGTGTGTGTGTGTGTGTAATTAAGTTTGGGTAGAGCTTGGACTGGATGTATTAATTGTGTATACCAAATGAGTTGCTTGTTATTAATAATGAGTAAAATTGCTTCTGAGATGTGCTACTTACTATTTATTGAGACTGAACACTAGAAATACTGATAAAATGAAACTCTCCTTCCTAATTACTCCTAGGGTCCAATTTTGCCTTCTGTCTAATCTTCACTAAATCATAGCAGCATGCTTTCCAGCAAATTATGATTTAGACAATCTGTTTGGGGGAGAAAGAATAATTGAATCATGTAAGTATTCTCCTTGAAGCTAGATTTTTTTCTTCTTTAATGTTCAGATGGGAATATATTATATGCACCACACACAGTTTTTTTCTCCATGCTTGGAAAGCAAGGATAAGGAGCACAAAGGTTACCTTGCCACATCACACAAGAGTGTAACATCCTGGAGCTCTATGACGAAGAAGAGAGTCCAGTTAACATCCCATAGAAAGCAAATAAAGTAAAAGGCTGGCTGTATAATGGATCTGACCTATTCTTCAAGTAAAGAGGATATGCATTAGAAGTATCCTAACGGGAGATCCAAGATGGCTGCCACGAGAGAACCCTGTGTCTGAGGAGTAGGAGAGCAGAAACAATGCAGCGACCAGGAGACTGAACTCTGGGACCTAAAACACCAGCATTGTGAGTGCCAGGTGAGCGGAACTCCTACGGTGAGAAAAT
>JAQQSO010004336.1:0-12877 GCA_028658305.1 Pachyuromys duprasi | reverse complement strand
TTTTAGATTTTACTTTAGCCTATGTTTATCAGTGTTTGCCTACATATAGTTGTATGTTGCATGTGTGGCTGGTATCAGATCCCTTGGAACTGAAGCATGGCTGTGAGCCACCATACGGGTGTTCAGAACCTGGTCCTCCACAGGACCTGTAAGCATTGCAACCTCTGAGCTGTCCCTCCAGCCCCCAGTATCCCATACTTTGAACTCAGTTTTGTGTACATGTCCCTATTCACAGTCACAGGATGAATCTCACTCTAGGAAACCTTCTGTCAGGTTACATGTTTTATAAAACAAACCACAGGATGTAAGTAGAGTCTTCTGCTGATACAATCATGAATGGGAAGTGAGGGAAAAGAAGCTAAGTTAACATGCTAAGAAATCAAGCATAGTGTCTATGTGATTTGGACATATAACGGCTAAGGAATAAAATGAAAGACTCATAATCTAAATCATTTCAATATGAAATTTGACTGCTCTCCAAACATTCAAATTTAGGACCTATCACTTGAGTTTTCTTGCTGAAGCATACTGACTATTGCTTCAGCATTCATGTTCAAAGGCAATGTCACAGTGACAGATTACTTAGAAATGTGCTCTTACCACAATAATTAATACAGAAGAAAGTTGAACTTGATTAGAATTGGCTGTGTGTGCAACAACAGGTTATGAAAATGATCAAACCATATAAAGAGGGAATCAATTCATGATTATCAAGACAATGAATGACATGAGGTGTGAGGGAACTGAAGAACAGCAGGGCTCACCACCAGAAGCCATGAAGACCCAAAATGGGCCAAGAAGATTGGACTCTTGAGCCTCATGATGATGAGTGGCCCTGTAAAAAACCGGACTGTACATGTCAACCTCCATCATGTTGAAAGAAACACACATTTTTTTTGTTTTAATATTTGCTTTTTTTTCTGTAGCAGTTTATCACACCTGTCAAACAAAATATGCCTACCATGTTCAGAAAAGAGAATGTTTGGATTTGGCTTTTATAAGTTTCAAGGTTTGTCTATCGCACCAGGAAACTAGCTGTCTCAAACTCACTTAGGTAGCCTCTGTTTTCATTGACACTGGAACACAAGACTGAAGGACACCAGATTATACTCTTTGCTATAGACGCTGTAACTCGCTGCTCCCTGACCTTATGAGAATAATTCCATAGAGAAAATGACCCCAGTAACTTGTGCTATCATTCAGAAGGAGCAGACAAAGTGTGAGTGGAGAGCTTCCTAGACTGGAAGGCAGGGCCACCTCTCCTCCCTCCCTGCCTGGGAAAACAAGCCTAAGTGTCTCTCACATCCTGTCCTCGTTCTAAAATGGTACTTACCTCTCAAGCCACAAAAAATTCTGGTGACAAAGCCGTAGAAAACCTTACACAACCCTCCCTGCCATCTTTTCAACATGGGCTGGCAAAAGAAAAGGAATCTAGACAGAAAAAAAGTGGAGTAATAAAGTTTAAATAGTAGGTAATAATATTAATCTGCTGTGCTGTGGTACCGATTAAGAGATTGAACAACTCCCTGCAGTTCTAATTGGATTTCCCTGTGTTTTCTACAAACCCTGCGGGCCCAGACCTGATAAATCCTGGTTTTGCTTGCCATTTATTCTCTATGAATGACTCTCTGTAATGGACTTATCTGTAGAAACACACAAAAGCCTTGTGTTGTATAGAAGTGCTTCTGTGGTTCTCTTTTTAGCCTGCTGGTCTGCAGCTTTTGAAAGCACAAGTAATTAATACAGTGAATCACTGAGCTAATTGCTGTGTACATATTTCATAAGCGCAATAATATACAAGACTATAACTCAGGCACTAGGAAAGCACAGCCATGTGTAAAGTGTACGCTGGAAAACTGCATCCTGTTTGTACTGGGAAGATGGATTTATACATCATTATGGATGTTATCTGAGGTAACAAATGTAAAAAGATGGAGGAATGCTGTTTCACAGAAGCACGTAGTTTATGTACATCTCAGACAGATAAAGTTGCAAACACACAGTTCACTACTTTTCAAAGAACACCTAGAGTTCTTTATTTGTCCACAAGAGTGTTTTGTCAGTATACTATGCATGGGAGAATCTAATCAGTAGATATGATGACATTTGCATACAGTTACAAAACATGAAATTTAGTCTTGTATGTACATAAAGAAGTGGGTAAATTTGCATTTCATAGGTACAACTCATTGGAGACCTTCCCTCTGATTTGGAACATGCAATCTGCCTTGGTCCTTCTGTTCAGTCCATCTGAATCTATCAAAGAAACTGGTGAAACTCATATTTTCTTTTGCTGTGATTGCTACAGGATGGAGATTTTCCTACCAAAATCTGTTCACCCAATGCTAGGCAAGAAAAGTGATCCAATTTTTTTTTTTGTTCCAGCCTTTCCGAGTGAGTACTGTTCTTCTACTTTTGATATCTTGCTTTTCAAACGTGGCTGATCCCATCGTCTTGATTGCCATGAAATTTATGCTATCTGAGATGCGTTCCCTTCTCAGTAAAGCATCCAATGTGCTCTCCATTGCCTTCATTCTTCTGCCTTCATGCCTGCTTTCATCTACCTAATACCTGGTAGCTTTCTTCTGTACTCATGTTAATATTTGGCAAATAGAAGACTCAGAGACAATACCCATTTCATGTCAATATATTTTGCTTCAGTTCTATGTCTCACTTAAACCGAATGTTCTGATTCACCTGATCTGTGCCAGCTCTGAGTTGTAAATTTTAAAGTTTACATCGATGAAGACTTGCTATCTCTTTTGTGCTCAAGATAAAAAATAATAATAATAAGCGTATATGAGCTAAAAACATGTCTCAGCAATCAACAGTGCTTACTGCTCCTGCGGAGGACTCAAGCTAAATTCCAAGCACACATGTAAGGATGGTCACAACTGCCAGGAACTTCAATTCCAGGGAGTCCAGTCTAGGCTTGCAAGCACCTAATCTCACATGTACATACCCCCAAACAAATATACATTATTTTAAAAACATCTTAAAATAAGCATACACTAATCCTCTATTAAAGAAATCAATTTCTATTCAAGGGTAGGTACCATTCATTTAAATCTCACAGAAGTGGTTCTCTATGCTTGGCAGTCTTCACCATCACGTGGAATTTCTGCAGAAGTGTCAGTGTTCTGCACCCCTTCAAGGTCGGGGTATAACAGCTTGCTTCAGCAGCAGCTGTGGTTGGACAGTGGTTGTTTTTCCTTGAGGAGCAGCACACTATGAAGTCACTCTGGAGAAAGTGTTTCTAATCCTCATTTAAAGGTGGGGATGGTACAGATAGGAAATATATAAAATTTTCTTAGCTGTAGAACACAACAGGCAGGATCCAAGGTCATCTACATGTTTCTGTTCTTCATGAAAAACCTCCATCACTCATCACACAAATCTTCTGTAAATCTCAAGTTGTCCCTCAGACTATCAGAGGTGTGAATCAATGCAACTAGTTGGTAATTTTGAACATATGTTTCAAAACTTTAGAAAACCAAAAGCAAGCAAACTGACTGACTAACTATGTATATTTATATATGCATGTATATATATATATATATATATATGTACATATGAAGTTTCCTGAAAGATAATTGGATTTCTTACCTATTTTAAAGAAGGGATACTGCCAATTAGCAAATATGATTGAGTAATATCTGGGTCAGAGTGAATCACCAGCTGATCACAAACCAGGATTGTTCTATGAGAGTGAGAGCACTCTCCTAGTTTCAATAACACCCCAGAGGCAACCCTCCCACACTTTGCAGAATTCACTGAATATGGCCAGACAGTAGGAAATGAGGCACTGTCAGCTGGATAATAAAGCAGTGTAGGAAACTTAGAGAATGTCAGGGATGAAAAGGTGAAAGCTCAGTGGCACTAAAAGGGATGCAGCTTCTTAAGAAACATTGGGTGAATCCTGTGTGAGACTTTCAAGGATATGCCACAGTTATGTGGTCCTAATGAAGCCTCTGCAGATAGGTCTCACTTGGCATATCACACTGGCCTCATCCAACATTTTTCTAAAGGTGGTCATGCCTCATAGTAAAGGAGATTCCTAATGCATGTGTTGCCAGCAATATCATGCTAAATTGAGGTCCTCAAGAACGTGGGGTATGTTTTCAAAAATTATCTTTCAGATTATTTGTGGGGTAAAAAAGAAAGAAAAAAACAAAAAAGAGAGAGAAGACTAGCAAAGGAAAGAAAAGAAGTAAGGAGGGACAGAAAGAAGGAAGGAAAAAAGGAAGGAAGGAAGGAAGGAAGGAAGGAAGGAAGGAAGGAAGGAAGGAGCAAAGGAAAGAGGGACTGGAGGGTGGGAGGGAGGAAGGAAGAAGGCAGGAACAAAAAAAGGAAGGAAGAAAAAGATGAGGGTGAACCAAGGTAGCACTTACAATGAAAAATTTTGTTTGAGTGTCCAAGTGGGTTCCATAGTAATGGGAACAGGGACTGTCTCTGACATGAAATGATTGGCCTGCTCTTTGATCACCTCACCCTAAAGGGGGAGCAGCCTTACCAGGCCACAGAGGAAGACAATGCAGCCACTCCTGATGAGAACTAATAGACTAGGATAAGAGGGATGGAAAGGAGGCCCTCCCCTATCAGTGGTCTTGGGGAGGGACACGGGTGCAGAAGGGGAGAAAGGGAGGGATTGGGACGGGAGGAGGGAGGGAACTTCAGGGGTATATAAGGTGAATAAAGTGTAATTAATAAAGAATTTAATAAAAAAAAGAAAGTATGCCTGAGCTAGAACCAGCGTTGACCTCAGTCCATTTCTGGTATCTCCTTCCTGTTCCTTGACCTCCCCAAGGAAAGACGACCCAAGAATAGCAATAGCACGCCCAAGCCAACCAATCTGCCAAAGAGCTCTAGTTTTTTGTTTGTATTCTTTTCCCTAAGTCTCCCTATTACTGTTTCCTCCTGTGAAGGTGAGGGTGAGTAAAGAGTGGCGTCTGTCAGAGGTTCCTTAGCAAGCTGCGATGGCCTGGTGCCAGATCCTCTCGTCACACAGACTCTCATTATAAGCTTGTTTGGTTATTTAAAGGGATCTTAAGTAACACAGGTTCAACTCATCTAAAGTGTTAACTTCTACCCAAGAAGAAACTGTTGTACATCATAAATGAGCTGTGAGAAGGCCAAAGACAACTTTCTGAGAAAACCACTCATTGACTTAATTTATTTTAAAATTGCAAAACTCTGCTCCTACAGTTCACTTTCTGGCCCTGCCAAACTCATGAAGCAGGTCGTTTCTCCCTCTGCACTGTAACTGCTTGTGCTAAGGTCCTCTTTTGTGCTGTCTATCTGCTATTGATACGTTCAAGGAGGTAGCCTATCACCCCGCCACTTTTGGGTCCTCCACCGTGATTCTATTCCTGCTCCTCCATGTTTCTTCTTCACTCCCCTACAGTGCATTTTACCTTCATAAGATCCTAACTTTCTTCTTTAGCTTTTTCTCCCCTAGGATTTTCTTTCTGCTAGGGAAAGTCTGCTTGATCTAACAAAGCCCTTCGAGTGTCACTGGAAATCACTATGGCTTGAATTGTTTCTGCCCCCCAAAACTGTATCTGTTCAAAGGTCTAAAATACCAACTCCTGTTGTATATTCTAAATGTTTCTTCTCTTCAAAATTTACGTTGAAATCCTGAACCCTATTACAAAGTGAAGTCTTTGGGAGATAATGCAGTATCGGAAGTGAAGCCCTCCTGGGATGATGGTCCTGATTTAAGACACCCTCAGAGCTTGATCCTTGAGAGGATGCAGTGGGAAATCAGCAGTCTGCAGCCTAGAAAGCTGCCCTCACTAGAACATGACCTTGGTATCCTTGACTTTGGACTTCAGACATGTGAACATAGATTTAGCTAGGAGCCATGGTGCTTATGAGACACTGTGCTGTAAGAGGGGTGTGGGTGAGACACCAGAATCAGAGATGGAGCTTTGCTGCCATAGGCTGAGGGACATCTGAGACTGCCAGAAACTGGAGAGCACAAGATGAGGTCACTTTCTCGATGCTGTTACTAGACACCTTGTTTACACTTCTGTGCTCCAGAAGTAAGAAAGATGCCATTTTGTAGTTTGAAGCAACCAAGGTTAAAGCACTTTGTTGATAACCCTAAGACAGATACAAAGAGAGGCTTAACATCTTGTTTCTTAGCAACTTGCACATGTGTATTATTACAAAGTTTTCAATAGACAATGACATGGAAGAATCATGTGACTAAGGACCAGACATGTCAATGAGTTCAAAATAGAAAGGGATGTGTGACATCCATTCAGGACACACAATGGATCTTGATTTCAGAGTTCTTTCCATTGACTGAGTAGTACAATATGAAGTCCACAGTGTCCTGTCATGGACTTCAGCACCTAAATAATGCACAACAGAATAGGACAGGGCAAAATAGGAGCTTGCTGGCAGAGAGAGCAAAGCTGTTGCTGATATTTGCTCTCCCACCTAGAGTTTTCATTCCCAAACATTCTTCATCAGTTCAGGAAGAGACATCCCTATCTACTCATAGGGTAAACATTACTGCAAAATGGAAAAATCAAAAACCGCAACTCTAAATGCCTATATTCCTGAGCACTTTGACAGAAATGGCTCAGTGGGCCTTTGCCACCAAGCATGATAACCTAGTCTTGATCACCAGAATTCACAGGTGACAAAAAGAGAGAATTAACTTATTAACTTACTTGTGTTGAACTAACGTTGAACACACACGTGAAAGAGATGAAATAAATAATTAAATGTAATAATAAATGTAAAATAAAAGAATGAATGACATGATTAATGCACATAGTGTGAACTGGCATAGCCTGATGGAAAGGAGTTCTGACTTGTGACTTCACCCATGAATACTCTGTTAGGAACTTGTTAGGTCCATCCTATTGATCATTTTCACTGAGTCTATGAAAACTTTTGTTTTAGTTGAAAATCCATTTGCTGACATAATGTGTAGAGGAATGTGTTTGGGAGTCAATGGAATGAATCTAGATTCTGGCCTCAGCTCTGCAAAATATCCAAACACTCAGCTGGGAAGAGCACACTTTAACAGGAATTATTAAAAGACACCGTAGTGCAATTGAAAGTGAATGGGAAATCCAGTAAAATTGGATTTCCAATCTCTGCGCTGCCAAAACCTTCCCCACTGGAGTTGTCAAGAATTTCCTCTGGGCTACATTTCCCTCCTCTGAATATTTTGGAGATTTGACTGTTTAAGAAGGAGCAAGCATAAAGCCATTTGGCTCTGAGAGGTGGGCAGGTGAATGAAACAAAGGTAGGAACTTCAGTGCTGTCAGCCTGCAGAGCAGAAATGGTAAAAGCATTTATGAACATTCGCTTCCACTGTCCTTAAGTACAGGAACTGGCACAACAGCCATATTGTTGGATTTTCATTGTTCTATGATAATTTAATGAATTTGTGTTAGTGGTTTTGTTTTGATTAAATTATTTTTTATTTTTATTTAATTGCAATTTATTCACCTTATATCTCAACTGTAGCCACCTATCTTGTCCCCTCCAACGCCCCCTCCCCCCTGTTCTCCTCCCTTGCCCCTTCCCCAGTCCACTAATAGGGGAGGTCCTCTTCCCTTCCATTTCACCCTAGATAATCAGGTCTCATCAGGACTGGCTGCATTGTCTTCCTCTGTGGCCTGGCAAGGCTGCCTCCCCATGCCCCAGGAGGAGGGTATCATAGAACCAGCCACTGAGTTTATGTCAGTGATATTCCCTGATCCCCTTACTAGGGAACCCACTTGGACACTGAGCTGACATGGGCTACATCTGTGCAGGGGTTCTAGGTTATCTCCATGCATGGTCATTGGTTGGAGCATTAGTCTCTGAAAAGACCGCTGGGCTCAGATTTTTTGGTTCTGTTGTTCTCCTTGTGGAGCTCCTGTCCCCTCCAGGTCTTTCATCTCTCCCCTTCTTTCATAAGAGTCCCTGCACTCTGGCCAAAGTTTGGCTCTGAGTTTCAGCATCTGCTTCCTTACCCTGCTGGGTACAGTCTTTCAGAGGGATTCTGTGATAGGCTCCTGTCCTGTTCCCTGTTTTCTCCCTCTTATGAAGTCTATCCAGTTTGCCTTTCTGAATGAGATTGATCCCAGGGTCCTCCTTCTTGCTTAGCTTCTTTAGGTGTACAGATTTTAGTATGTTTATCCTATATTATATGTCTATATATCCACTTATAAGTGAGTTTATACCTTGTGTGTCTTTCTGCTTCTGGGATACCTCATACAGGATGATCTTTTCTAGTTCTCACTGTTTGCCTGCAAATTTCATGATTTCCCAAGAAGTTAAAAAGCAACAAATCAAGTAATACAATTAAAAAATGGGATACAGAATTAAACAGAGAATTCTCAATAAAGGAATATCAAATGACAGAAAAAACACTTAAAGAAATGCTCAAAATCCTTAGTTAGCAGGGAAATGCAAATTAAAATGACCCTGATACCCATCAAAATGACTAAAACTGAAAACTCAAGTGACAACACATGCTGGAGAGAATGTGGAGAAAGGGGAACCCTCCTCCATTGCTGGTGGGAATGTAAACTTGTACAACCACTTTAGAAATCAATCTGGTGCTTTCTCAGAAAATTAGGAATAGTGCTACCTCAAGATCCACCTATACCAATCCTAGGCATATATCCAAAAGATGCTCAAGTATACAACAAGAAAATTTGCTCAACCATGTTTGTAACAGCTTTATTCCTAATAGCCAGAATCTGGAAACAACCCAAATGTTCCTCATCTGAGGAATGGATACAGAAATTGTGGTACATTTACACAATGACTACTACTCAGCAATTAAAAACAAGGAAATCATGAAATTTGCAGGCAAATGGTGGGAACTAGAGATGATCATACTGAGTGAGGTATCCCAGAAGCAGAAAGACACACATGGTATATACTCACTTATAAGTAGATATTAGACATCCAATATGGGAGAATCATACTAAAATCTGTACACCTAAAGAAGTTAAGCAAGAAGGAGGACCCTGGGTAAGATGCTTAATCCTCATTCAGTAAGGCAAACAGGATTGATATCAGAAGAGGGAGAAAACAGGGAACAGGACAGGAGCCTACCACAGAGGGCATCTAAAAAACTCTACACTGCAGGGTATCAAAGCAGATGCTGAGACTCATAGACAAATTTAGGCAGAGTACAGGGAATCTTATGAAAGAAGGGAGAGATATTAAGACCTGGAGGGAGCAGAAGCTCCATAAGGAGAGAAAAAAATCCGGCACAAGGGTCTTTCTTGAGACTGAAACTCTAACCAAAGACCATGATATAACCTAGAACCCCTGCACAGATGTAGCCCACAGTAGTTCAGTGTCCACGTGGGTTCCCCCTAGTAATGGGAACAGGAGCTGCCTCTGACATGAATTCATTGGCCTGCTCTTTGATCACCTCCCCCTAAGGTGGTGCAGCCTTGCCAGGCCAAAGAGGAAGACAATGCAGCCAGTCCTGATGAGAACTGATAGACTAGGATCACAGGGAAAGGGAGGAGGACCTTCCCTATCAGTGGACTTGGGGAGGGGCATGGGAGAAGAGGGAGGGAAGGTGGGATTGGGATGGGAGGCGGGATTGGGCTACAGCTGGGATACAAAGTGAATAAACTGTAATTAATAAAGCAATAAATTAAAAAATTCTTCCCTACCTGAAAATAATTTCTCACTACAAAATGCTTTCTGTCCTGGTCCATTAGAAATTGGTATCCCCAAAGTTTCAGATAAATAGAGAAATACAGACTCTTATGAGTATGAGACAGTAGATACCATTTTATGTTGGTGTTTCTGCCTTGGGGTTTATCCACAATTTTCTGCAAATGTTACAGTCTTATTAGAGAGAGTACTGAAACCCTCTCTGCTCAAATACCCTCTGAATGGTTCTCATTTACTGTCCTGTCTACACCAGAGGCTCATACGAAAACAGTTAAATCTACCATAGATTAAGAAGCAATGTTTCAAACTCACCTGAATATAAATAAGGGTATAAAATATTTGACTTTCTAAACTGGAAGATGGTCAACAGATTTTCACAATAAAATTTTACATTATGATATTAAGCTCAGAAATCTTGACTTCAGTTTAAATCCCCTGTCAATGAAATCCATGGCCATTATTATTTAATTAATTGAGTATTCAATCTTTCTGTTATTTTCTCAATTGATTTTTTCTATATAGCAATAATGCATTAAACCTACAGTATTACATTTTCAAAGTATATTGTAGCAAAGTGACATGGTTGACAAGCCAGTGTGGGTGGGAGAAATTCCACAAGGCCTCATCATAGATGAAGAACAACAGATGGCTCCTGAGAGAGGGAGAATCTGTGACTTTCAATGATGAGCACCTCTATAGGCTACCCAATCCTATGTTTTCAGCTCAAAATAAATGTAAATATGAGCTAAATGTACATATGTACTAAATGGACTCAGTAGTTAATCTGTGTGTGTTTCTGTGTGTGTGTAAACATATATATAACAGTGATATTAAAGCAGAGTTCATAAATCTGAGAAGGAGTGGAGAGCACGAAAGGAGTTAGAAGAGGTGGAGTACTCATGTATGAAATTCTACAAAAATTTAAAAAGAAAAGCAACCTTCACAATGGTAAATAATGCCCTGACATTAGCCTAGATTACCTAGAAGGGTAATCATGGGGTTTCTGACATCTCCAGGAGTACGGTGGGAAGAGCACGTGCTGTGGGTAGGCTCTAAGACATATGAAGTTATGAGAAAGTGGTGTTGTGTTAGTTTACTACACTGTATTTGCAGTAATCACTGGAAATTAATAAACATCCCTATAAGTTAAAGATTTACGTACTACAAAACTAGCTGGGGGACACAGTTTCAAATCTGGATCCTGAAACTGAAGGTTTGAAGTGTGAGTAATAGCAGCAGGATCAGCCTGAGGTCTGCCAGTTACTAACAGCATATTTCATTTTCTCTGGGCCTAAGCTCTGTGCAGCTGCTAAATTCTGTGACCTTTCAAGATCTTAGAAAATCTAAGTATGAAAAATATGCCGCGATTCTCCCTTTCTGTTCTCACACACTGTTGCAAGCACCCGTTGCATATATTACTCTGATCTACAACAAACTGAAAGGCACACAGATTATCTCACCAATGTTGATTACATACCTTGCATGCAAGCTTCCTTTCTCTGACACTGGAAGCAATGTCACAAAGAGAAGCAGTGCAGACAAGGGCTTTTTAGCCCATCTGTCCTTCTTACAGTGGGAAAAGAGAAATCCACAGAGAACAAGCAAAATAAATAAGTAAATATATAAAGAATATGATAAATTTAAATGAAGATGAATGATTTTTTTCAAGCAAGTAGATGTGCCAGGAGTTGATGGGAAGATATGGGGTGAGCTCAGAGACAAAAGTGATGGAGCATTGTTTAAGCTCAGAACTAAATGTGTTTGGGGGACTTAACATGAAATGATCTGAGTATAGAACATTCCAGAAAGAAACAGTGGAAAGTTTGAAAGAGAGTGCTGTTCTTGATGTATCTAGAGAGAAAAAGCCAGGATAGCCAAGTCATGCTGAACTAGATGAGATTAATGAAAAATGGAAGAGAAAAGAAAGAAAAGACGGAAGGAAGGAACCACAGTGGCCACTAATTATTTACCAGTGTGGTAAATATCACTCTGCTGAATAAAAATATGTATTTTCTCATTGCTATGATAAAAAAAAATGACAAAGCAACTTAATGGAGAAAGGCTTTGTTCTGGCTCACAGTTAGTTAGAAGGTTAGAAGAGCAAGGAGCAGTCATCTGGCAGGTCACATTTTTGCCACACTCAGAAAGCAGAGTGAAGAGCATAGTGGTCAGGCTGTAAAACCCAAGGTCCATGCCCAATGACTCATTTCCTTCCACAAAGCTCCACCTCCTAAAGGATCCATGGTCTTCCCACATAGCACCACAAGCCTGGACCCAAGTGTTAAAACAGAAGAGCTAAAGGAGAACGCTTCATATTAAGATCAAAGATTATGTCTAACTTAATATACTTCCTGTCTGAGTTCACCACTTTAATGAATCTATCTGCATGAATTTTCTTGCTCATTTGTGGTAGAGAAATCTGCTCGAATTCTCAAGAAGAATGCTATTTTTAAGCTAAAAGTATCGAAACACAAGTTTCATCATGCTTTTCCACATAGCATATTACTGAACATTACAATAATAATAATAATAAAAAGCCAATACTGGTGAGTCAGAGGAGAGGATAGAGGACTAAAATATTCATCAGCAAAAAAGTAGTAGACTCTAATTAGTACCTGCTTTTGTTTTACACATTACTCTTGCTATATATGAAATCATACACACACACACACACACACACACACACACACACAACTGCTCAGTCAGCTTTAGTCAGCTTTAGGTCGCTTCTGATTTCCTTTGGGTCCAAGATGATTAAATCAGGGCTTTCTGTATGGTGTTTCCTTTCTGAGATCTCAGGGCTGATAAATTATCATTCCCCATTTTCCCCTGAAATGACATTATCTGCAAGGAGAGTACACCTTTGAAGGCAACATATGGATAGGCTGTTGGATTTGTAAGTGAAAGCTACTTAAGGATAGCTATGTGACAGTGTTATAAGCAAGGGTTAAGGGACTTACAATGAGAGCCTACACAGTATCTGATACCAGACCCAGCTCTCTGTAGTGATGCTGATCAGATTTAATTTGAGTGTTTGAAATGGGGTCATGTCAGCTACAGCTACACAGTGAATCATTTATCCACTCCTTCCTTTTGGATACCAACTCTTGTATTCTTCTTGTCTAAATAGGCTCACTGTTTAGCTGTGATAGCAAGTCAGATCACCTTCCACCTCCGCTTTTAGCTTTACCAATTTGCTGCACAACCTTGCTGGAAAAAAAAA
>JAQQSO010004335.1:0-12879 GCA_028658305.1 Pachyuromys duprasi | reverse complement strand
GTGACTGGCTCATTGATCTCCCCCTTCACCCCTAGGGAGGAACAGCCTTGCTAGACCACAGATAAGGACATTGCATCCAGTCCTGAAGATACCTGATAAGCTAGAGTCAGATGGAAGGGGAGGAGGACCTCCTCCATCAGTAGACATGGAAGAGGGCAGGGAGGAGATGAGGGAGGGAGGTGGGGTTGGGAGGGAAAGAGGGAGGGGGCTAGGTCTGGGATACCAGTGAATGACCTGTGATTTGAAAAACAAATGAAAACAAATAAAGAGGAGTAGCTGTATTGTCTTCCTCTGAGGCCTGGTAAGGCTGCAATCCCCTTCCCCAACCCCCTGGAGGAGAGGTGATCAAAGAGCAGGCCAATCAGTTCATGTCAGAGACAGTCCCTGTATATACATTACTAGGGAACCCACTTGAACACTGAGCTGCCATGGGCTACATCTGTGCAGGAGCTCTAGGTTATCTCCATGTATGGTCCTTGTTTGGAGTATTTGTCTCAAAAAAGCCCCCTGTGTCCAGATATTTTGGTTCTGTTGTTCTTCTTGTGGAGCTCCTGACCCCTCCAAGTATTTCTATCTCCCTCTTCTCTCATTAGATTTCCTGCACTCTGCCCAAAGTTTGACTATGAGTCTCAGCATCTGCTTTGATACTCTGCAGGGTTGAGTCTTTCAGAGGCCCTCCTGTCCTGTTCCATGTTTTCACTCTCTTCTGATGTCCATCCTCTTTGCTTTTCTGAATGAGGACTGAGCATCTTGCCCAGGGTCCTCCTTCTTGCTTAGCTCCCTTAGGTGTACAGATTTTAGTATGTTTATCCTATGTTATATGTCTAATATACACTTACGAGTGAGTATGTACCCTGTGTGTCTTTCTGCTTCTGGGATAACTCACTCAGGATGATCTTTTCTAGTTTCACTCTTAACACAGCTATCATATAAATAATTGAGACTCTATATTTGTTTATAATAAGCTTCACAAGAACTGAGCAATTACTACTCTAGTCTTAACGGTCTAGGCTAATCTGCTTTCCTCCTAGAGTACATCCCAGGATACTTGCACTTTGCAACTTGCCTGCTGAGCTCTCTCTCTCTCTCTCTCTCTCTCTCTCTCTCTCTCTCTTGGTGTCTCCTGGATCTCTACCCTTTGCTCAATCCCCTGAATCCCCTATTTCCTATTTTTTAACTCCTCCTCCCTGGCTGGCAAGAAGTCCATCCCTATTCTCTCCCCTGCTCAGTGATTGGCTGTAATGCTTTATTGACAAAGCAAAGGACCACTGGGGAGCAAAGTTTATACAGCATTAAGAAAGGAGATTCTTAGTATAAGGTTTGCAAACAAATATGGGGGAAACAGAAATTAGCATGTGAATTACACAATAATGTTATGCCTACTTATACAATAAGATCTAAAACAATCAATCAATGTTGAAAGTGGAGAGAACTAGTCTCCCTAGGAAATATGACACCACTTGATAAGCCAATACCAAGTAGTCATCCCAAAAAACAAACACACCAGTAAAATTATACAAACTGTGCAAGTTATATTTAGTTATTTAAGAATATATCTGTGTATACATATAAATATTTGTACCTGACAAAAATTAATGAATATTATTTTATCAATTAATTTTCTGATAAATATTTAATATACAATTTATTTATGTTATATTTAATCTTTCTAGTTATTAATGAGTTTTTGTAAAGAATTTCAATCAAGTAAGATGTAATTTCTATTCTTTCTTAATTACTCAATTTTTAACTTAAAATTTTAAAGTTATTTTTAATTGCCATAAATTCATTAGTGATGAACATATTTGTAAGGTCATACTATGTGCTCTTTCTATACACATTGATATTATTTAATTCTTACAGCAAATTAAACATATCTTTGGAAACACCATATGGATGTACTAAAAATATTCAATTTTGGTGTGGGTCAAAGAAGGGACAGGTCATGTCTTAAAACATTTGACACATAAGTGTTAGTAAGAGATCAGATTTATAGCACCAGTAAATGCCAAGTATGCATGACAGAACTTCTGAATCTTCAGTATATGGAGTTGGAGATAAGAGTTCCTTTAGAGCAAGCTGTCCAGTAAGATAAGGCATATGAAAATGCACTGGGTTAATGAAGAGATTCTCCCTGAATTAACAATGTCAAGACTGTTACATGAAGACTCTTGATGTTAACCTCAAATTCATGTGCCTTAAAAGTTGCTATGTACTTGTAAAGACTCATATACTAATTGCAAATGAAAATTTTTACATTCTACATTCTATGCATGAAACCATGAAAATTTGTCTGTTGCTTCATTATTCTTATTTAAAACATGTGGACTAGTGTGTTAAGTTTTAAAGTCAGTTTTATAATTTTGTTTTTAATATTTATATATAATCAGAATATTGGGTATAAATTATTGCACATCTCTTCATCTTATTTTCATATGAGACTTCTTCTGATAGGCCAAAATGAAAACATTGTGATTGAAACATAGCTGTAGAATTAAATAAAACTCCGAAGAAAAAATTATCTTTGTACTTATTTTATAATTATCAATGGCTTTTAAAAAAAGGTTATGCACCCTCAGTGTGGTGCAGCCTTACCGGGCCGCAAAGGAAGACAATGCAGCCACTCCTGATGAGACCTGACAAACTAAGATCAAAGGAAGGGAAGGAGGACCTCCCCTATCAGTGGACTAGGGGAGGGGCATGGGTGGAAAGAGGGAGAGAGGGTGGAATTGGGAGGGGAATATTGGTGGAACTACAGGTTGGATTCAAAGTGAATAAACTGTAATTAATAAAAAGAATAAAGAAAGATTATGAAGGTTTATTTAGTGACTATATGAAGAAAAAAATTACATGTATTTTATTTTGTGATTGTGGACATAAGCATACATACACACACTCTTTATTCACATGCTGTTTAATTTGCTTACTCTTGAAGCTTATTGATTTACAGATACATAAGAAGAAATTATTCATGTTCATAAGTACTTTATTGTGTTTTTATAAATATATGTATATTTCACAATGGTAATCAAACCATGTTAAAATATACATGTATTCAAACATAGGTCAATCATTTATAGATAAAAATAATTAAGATCTACGCTTGTATTTTTTTGCATCTGCTGTCTGTTATAATGAGTGCTATGTATAGCTATAATGATGTGCAATCGCACAACAGAAATTTATAGCTCAAACTGTAAGTTTGAACTGTGTTTGGATCAGCGGATTCCAAATTCTCTCACACCAACAAGTAGATTTTTATCACTAACTCAAATTCTTTTAGGTGTTAAATTGGAGTGTAGCATTATATGTTATCCAAATTTTAAAGGTAATGAGTAATAGAATAATTTATATAAATTTGCAATAAATTTGCATCTAAATATGCAATATTTATATGTGATTATATATAAGAAAGATAACAACCTAAACAGTTTTGTGTGTGATATATATGATTAATATCAGTGTACTTTTTATATAAAATTGGACCCTTTATACTATAAAAGTTGGTAATCATAATGGTAATGAATTCCATATGTTCATTTAAACATATTCACACCAGTCATGGAGCGTCATGCCTGTGTTTTCAGAACATTGGAGATAAGGCAGAAATCAGAAATCTTTGGATATATATCATACTGGCTCTAAGATACTGTTTCACAGTAAAACAAATGAAAAACAAAATATTTTATATACTTTCTATCTAAATGCTATTCTTTCATGCTTATCAAATATTTTTATCTTACGTATCCATTTTAACAAGGAAATAATGAGTTTTGTAATTTGGTTACTCAGCTTATTCTTTGATAATATTACCATATCACTATCTTAAATATAAGTTGTAATAACGTATTAAAACTTACAATGTCGTATTTTAGGCAGTAATTAAATTCTTATGTATTTTGTAATGTTGATATTAATATTTTGTTTTCTTTCTTAAATTATATTTTAATGTACATTGTTGTTTTGCCTGCACATTTGTCTGTGTAAGGTTGTTAGATTCCCTGGAACTGGAATTACATACAGTGATGAGCTTTTATGTGGGTGCTGGGAAATGAATACAGGGCCTCTGAAAAAGCAGCCAATGTTTTAACCACTGAGCACTCTCTCCAGCACAGACACTTTTGTTTTCTGAATATACAATATTCATATTAAAATACAAAGATTGATACACTAAAAAGGTTTAATTTAACTTCTATATTAACCCATAACATTGTTTTAATTTATTAAATTGCTTGATAATATACTTTGGAAACAGATAATTATTTTAAACTTTATTGAAATATACAAGCACTTTAATAAGTCAAATATTTTCAAAATGCTTCGACATTGATGGATTCTAAAAAATGCAAGCATGATTAGATTTAACAACAACAATAAAAAATTCAGACAAATATTCATCCACAATTGAGTGCCCAAAATGCATAATGTTCTTATGGATTTCTTACAGGATAAACACTCACCTAGATTCCTCTACCAGAGATTTTTGAGTTACATGGTAAGCTAACTATTTTTTCTTACGCAAAACTGCAAAAATTTATCATAGCATGCTGCTTTCTGTCTTTTTTGTGTTATCTGCCACTAACTTCATGTTATCAAATATTTCTTTCAGAGGCCCTCTGTGGTAGGCTCCTGTCCTGTTACTTGTTTTCTCCTATATCCAATGTCCATCCCATTTGTCTTTCTAAGTGATGATTGATCTTCTTACCCCAGGTCCTCCTAGTAGTGTATCAAAGCAGATATTAAGACTCATAACCAAACCTTTGGCAGAGTACAGGGAATCATATGAAAGAGAGGGGATTTAGTAAAACCTGGAGAGGACAGGAGCTCCACAAGGACCAAATATATCTGGGCACAGGGGTCTTCTATGAGACTGTTTCTCCAACAAAGGACCATGTGTGGATATAATGTAGAACCTCTGCTCGGACGTAACCCATGATAGCTTGGTACCCAAGTGGGTAGCCTATTAAGGGGAACCGGGTCTATCTCTGACATGAACTCAATAGCAGGCTCTTTGACCTCCCCCTCCCCCAGGGAGGAGCAACCCTGCCAGGTCACAGAGGACTTTGCAGCCAGTCCTGAAGATACCTGATAAACCAGGGTCAGATGAAAGGAGAGGAGGTCCTCCCTTATCAGTGGACTTGGAAAGGGGCAGGGAGGAGATGAGGGAGGGAGAAGGGAGAGGGGGATTGGGAGGGAATAAAAGAGCTGAATACAGCTGGGATATAAAGCTAATAAACTGTAACTAATATTTTTAAGTGAATAAGTTGGAATAAATAAATAATTAAATTAAATTAAAAGATAAAAAATTCTTTCCTGTTTTACTATAAAAAAGTCACTCAAATGGCATAAAATATGGTATGCATTGAAATATAATGGACATTTTTAGAGTTAGTGAGACAAGGGTGGGAATGAAATTATAAAAATGATCAATAGTAGATGATATCAAGGCTGGAGGTTGAGAAGGAAATGAGAGGCAGATATACATGTATTAAATCTGAGAAAAAGAACATGAGAAAATGACATCAGGATAATCTCATGTTTTGATATTTAAATTAAGAATAGCTTATCTTACAGAAGCTTTGTATTTTCATGAGATCCCATTTATTAATTATTGATATACTGCCTGTGCTATAGTGTTCGGACCCGCAGAACCAACTAAACAGGGCTAATGGGCGCTCAGAGACTGAAACAGCAATTATGAACCCTGCATGGTTCTGTGTTAGGTTCTTTGAAAATATCTTGTGGTTGCTTAGGTTGGAGTTCTTTTGGAAAGCCTAACAGTGGGAGTGTCTCTGACTCTTTTACCTGCTCTTGCCTGCTACAACAGGTTCCTTCAATAATGTAAGAATTTATCCTTTCTAAAGGCAGTAATTAACATGCTGTATCCTACAGATCATATGTAATTCTTTTAATAAGGCCAATACTATCTTTTCATAACGTGAAATTTATTTTGTGTTTGTTTGACAAAAACGGAAAAACATTTTCAACATTCGTGAACGGTTCCATGTGAGAAATATTAATTTCTTGAGAATTTCATGTTCTATATTTTCACCAGATTCACTCCATGTCAGCCTAGATTCACCACTTCCATACATGCCAGTTCTTGCTCCTCTGTGTGTGTGCCTATCTTTTCCTCTCATACCTTCTTCTCTCTTTTTCATTCTCTCTTTCTTCACCTCACCAGTATGATTTCTGTTCCTGAGTATGTATTCATTTATTGGAGAATGGTCAACCTACCAGAAGCCTCACCATAAAGAAAACTGGCTCTGCATCTCCCAGCAGCTAACATTTTTCTAATGTGGTCTCAGCTACCATTAGGATATTGTACCCACACCCCTCTCTGTGCTCTCAACCCTCATTAGAGGAGCTTGTTTTTGTTTTTTGTTTTTTTTGCAACAAATGATGGCCTACAAAGAGACCTACAATCGGTCAAGGGGTATAGAATAAGAGAGTGAATAGCTAGGGTCAGATGGAAGTGGGGGAGGTCCTCCCCTATCAGTGGACTTGGAGTGGGGCAGGGAGAAGATGAAGGAGGGATGGGGAGAGTGGGGGTCAATGAGGAAGGGAGCTAAGGCTGGGATACAAAGTACATAACCTGTGATTAATATAAAAATAAATAAATTACTTTTAAAAAAGAGAGTGAATAGTGCTCGGCTTTCAACGTGAAATCTAAAACACCTATTCTACTTAATTCTCAGTGGCTATTTGAGAATAGGAGATAGAAAGAGTCAACACTGTTATGACTATAAGGATAGAGGGTTTTCTAGATAAAGCAGAACAGCTGTACATATGCATTTTTAGCAGATTTGAAAGCATGTATAAAACCTAGGAAAACTCAACTTGGAAAAATCTGATAGTTTGATCCTTTTCTGTATCTTGAAAGATCAGAGACTATATGGCTTATTTGTACTTCAATTGTGTGCAAGAAGAAAACTTTAAATAAATTTCAATTTTATTTTTTCCATAGTTGATTTGTGCTTGCCTTTGCCCAGGGATTAAGACACTGAACAAGCAAAAAACCCTTACAACCATTACCATTAGAGGCATCTTTTGAGCCATGTTAGTATCCATATATAATAATACCCATAATGTAACTTTTCTTGGTAACATCTTTTGCTAGGAATAGAGCAGTTTGTTTGGAAACTCATACCAGATGACAATCATTTTGTTGTCAACATATTGCAACACCGAAAGACAAAGAAATCAGACACTAGTATTATATTCTCCAGTTTAATAATTATAAGTTTCTCCAGTGGCGACTACAGTCAACCCTCTATTTCCAGTACTCTTGCGTAGTACTTACTTAGGATATAATAAGACATCTTGGAGTGTCTATGTTGCTTATATTTTTACATTCCTGTATATGTGAGACTACAGATGTGAGTGAAACCATAGAATGATTCTGACATTGACAGTTCAAACATTTTTTGTCTTATGAAAAAGTTCAATTGTCATTTCAGAATCATATACTAGGCTCTGTGTGTGTCAGAGGTCGCTGTTAAAATTATGCACATTTTTAGAGTTAAACATTTTCAAATGCAAAGCATACAGTAGAAAGTGCCTTAGTAGGCATAGGAACCAATTGTCTTTTGGGACGATGTTCTGCATATTAAATCAGCAGCATTAGAGAAAAGGACAAGTGGGATCAGGAGTGTCAGGCTGAAGATAATGAAGTGGTGCTCCGCTTTTCATCTTTGCAAATTATTTTTAGGAAGAAGGCAACTGAATGAATAAAGAATAATCCAATTTGGACTGGATTTCCTTGTCAAAATACAAAGAAAATCGTCAAAACTGATAGGTCAATATGAATGATACCATACTCATCTATCTAATAATTATGAGTTTTGAAACTATGAGTTTAAAAGAAGTTAATATCTCCTCTACAACTGGAAAAAAGCACATATTACAAGAAATAGTGACAAAGTTTCAAATATGGTGAATAATTTCTTCCATAGTTATATATTTTCTTATGATATTATTTAATAAGCTAAATGTTTGTTAAAATAATTTCTATTTCTCTTAAAGCCATCTCTGCACTGAAAAATATCTTCTTCTTACATTAATTCAAATTTAGAGTATTTCTGAGTATTTG
This sequence comes from Pachyuromys duprasi, assembly GCA_028658305.1. Taxonomy (NCBI): domain Eukaryota; kingdom Metazoa; phylum Chordata; class Mammalia; order Rodentia; family Muridae; genus Pachyuromys; species Pachyuromys duprasi. The sequence goes on along the minus strand of JAQQSO010004335.1, from coordinate 4,787 downwards.
TGCTAACTTTCTAGTTAATCATTTGTGTTAACTTTCTAGTTAGTTATAATTGTGAACATAATATAGAAAATTATATTTTATCTTAGCTATTCTGCAATATTCAGATATTTCCAAATAAGTTGTGTATTATTATTTTCAATATTGAAGGCAGATATATGTATTTACTCCTAAATTTCTTGAAGTAGACTGGCTATATTTTTATAAATAACATTTAACTTTATTACTGGAAGTAATAGCGGCAAAAATAATTATGATGACAATGATTACTGATTTGAATTCTTTATTCAGGATGTTCTTTCCTATTTGGGTATATCTGAGTTACAGCTACAGCCAAGGATAAAAAGCTGCTGTGACTATCTTCATTTTTACATTTGAAATTATACATGCCTCACACTTAATCTGTTGAACTCATGGTTCACAACTAATGAGCCCAGACCATCTGGATATAATTAGTAATGGTAGATTCTCACTCAGGACTGAATATCAATGGGATCTAATATAAACAATGAGAAACTCAAACCAAAATATTGGACTTAGCAAACTGAAGTATTTGAAGAATTGTTGAGCTGCAAGGAAAATGAAGTCCATCGTTGAAAGGCAATAGACTAGAATTCAGTGGTTACATATTCAAAAGACTAATAATTTTAAAGTAATTTTGAAAGAATACTGAAAATATTATAATGAAGTACTTCATTTAATATTAAAAGGAAATAGGGTCGTAATTTTTAGAATCTTAATGTTTATTCCAATAATGACATAATATATATATAATAAACAATGAAACAAAAACTATATTTACTTAAATCAGTGTTAGAGTAGAATACATCACTGAGAATGGTTGGGTAGTACACACTTCATTTTTCAACTCCATAATACAGTTGAAAAGATAGGTTAATTGCATTTTCTACTCTGGATATTTCCAAGGAAACCTATAACTTGAAAATGATAATTTTAATTATATTCCCAGGTGATTATTTTCTACATTTCATATCATTGCTTCTATAGTATACTAGGATGATTAGAACTGCACTTTAATTTAACCATATTGCCTAATAAATATTTGTTTAAAGAGATGATTAATGATCATGTTCAAATAATGCATATACTAATCATGTATATGGACAATAATAGAACTTTTAACACTTTATATACACTCTGTGTGGGAAAGAATGTTTTCAAGTTTAAAACAATGTGTGATTCTAGTCTGCAAAAGTAGAATGGAAAATGTGATTTTCATTAGGATCTCTGATATGCAATTTTGCAAGTCTTTTGCATCTTATTATCACTATAACATTTACATTATGTTTCTAGTTTATTTTAATTTAAATGTGAATGCATATGTGTTGACATGTGCATCATTCTCAAATGTCAATACAGAGAGTCTAAAATGAGACTCTATTATTATATTTTCTGAAAAATATTCCAGGTGCATATAGTCATAAAAACAATTGTTTGAAAAGTGTAAGTGGATATTTTCTTAACACATTGTATATATACAGAATTCTAGGAATTATACTGAATGTTATGGTATAACATAAATTTTAGCTTTTGTAATCAAGGTTTGTTATTAAAATTAAATTATTTGATCATTTTCATGAGTCAAAAAATTGCTTATAACTTATGTTCAGGGACAGAAAATAACATTTTCTGTCATAAATCATACCTCAGCATATAAAGAGTATTATACAATAAATTAAATATGAATTAATGCAAATGATATCAGTATAGGTAAACAATAACACAAATGAAAAAGAATAGAAAATTCAGGATAAAAAAATAAATATTTATCGAAAATGTTGGCTGGACTAGAGAGCCCATTTAGGTTCAGAGCAGGTAAAAGTATCCTATGTACTTTTTTTCTGTTTATATGAGTGAAGTAAATTGAAGTTAAATGAAATAAAAGTATGTGTGAATACAGGGCTGTGGAAGTGCATTATTTGAGCTTTTTCTGAATTAAAGGCATTGTGTTTTGTTCTTTTGTGCTTCATACCAAGTCAAGATTGTCAAAATTAAAGATAATTTGAAATGAAATATGTTTGTTCAAGATATGACCTTAAAACATTTGAGAATTTCTATAGAAATACAAATTTGAGTTTCTACCTTTCCTTATCAGAAAACTGAAAACAATCTAGGAAATCAGCAAAGCATTCAGACCTATTTCATTTTCCAAATTAAGCAAATACAATATCAAACTCAAATGTACTTTTTCGCTTTAGCAATAGGTCATATATATCCCTCCCACCAGCATTCTGGTGAATCATCAAGGACATAAATACATATCAGAAACTGAATGTGATTTCTGTGTTTTAATTTTTCTGCTTCTGTAAGTTCTGAGTTGTTATAATGCTAGCAATAGAATGCTGAAAAGGAGAAAGACATTAATACAATTTCAATGATTTATGGGGGGAATGAAGAGTGGTAAGGTAGGTAGAGTATTATAGGATTTATATTGCTGTGATAAATAATATGACAAAAAGAAATTTGGGAAGGAAAGAGTTAGTTTGGCTTACACTTCTACATCACGGTTCATCATTAAAGAAAGTCAGCGCCTGAACTCAAACAGTGTAGAACCTGGAGGCAGAAATTTATCCAAAGGCCAATCCCTGTGGGGTGCTACTTACTTGTGTGTTCCCCATGGCTTCCTTGGATAACTTTCTTATAGAACACAGAACTACCTCTGCCATGAATCACTAATTAAGAATATATTCTATAGGTTGGCGTATAGCCACTACTTTTACAATGTAGATAAATTCACTACATTAACCTAAGCAAAATATGTTTGCCTATTAAAGTTAATCTTAAATTTAAAAATTACACCAAATGTTATGCTACTGGAATAATATTTTAAATAAAGTAACCATCATGTATGTATTCACTATATTATTTTAACTTTGATTCATATAAAACTTAAGTAAAATAAAATTTTATAACTACAACTTCTGTTCTGTTTGAACAATTTAGTGTTATATTATTGTTCTGATCAGAATGATAAAGCATTGCTATACATGTCTAAATACTTACATATGCTTACTTACACAAATATTATGTGTTCCAAATAAAAGATGATAGATTAGGAGGAATCATGTCAGTAATTTCTAGAGAATTATTGTTTCAATTTTTTTCTATAATAATATACTAGTCTTTAAAAATGTGGATGTGTGTATGTAACTTGTGTTTGGGTCCACATAGAGCCTAGAAGAGACTATAAGATTTGGAGAGGGCGAGAGTTCCACAAAGACCAAATAGATCAGGGCACAGGGGTCTTTTATGAGACTGTTTCTCCAACCAAGGACCATGTATGGATATAACCTAGAACCCCTGCTTGGATATAGCCCATGGCAGCTCAGTATCTAACTGGATACCCTAGTAAGGGAAACAGAGACTACTTCTGTCGTGAACTCAATGACTGCCTCTTCAAAACTCCCCCACCCCCGAGGGAGGAACAGCCTTGTTAGACCCCAGAAGAGGACATTGCAGCCAGCCCTGAAGAGACCTGATAAGCTAAGGTCAGATGGAAGGGGAGGGGGTCCTCTGCTATCAGTGGGCATGGAATGGGGCAGGGAGGATATAGGGGAGGGATGGGGAGAGTGGTGGGGAACGAGGGAGGGGACTATGGCTGGGATACAAAGTACATAACCTGTGATTAATATAAAAATAAATAAATTTTAAAAAGATTTCTTTAAGCAACAGTAATTTTGAACAGCAATTGTATAACAGTTGTGAACAACCTGATGTGAATGCTGTAATCTGAATTTGGTTCCTCAAAATGAGCAGGAAACCCTTTAACTACTGCTTCTTCTCTTGAGTCCTTCATTGGAATATTTTATAGTCTAAGCAAAAATATTTTTAATAATTTTTATAACTTGAAATTGCATGTTATATAGATAACACATTATCTTAGTGAAACATGTATAAATAAGTTTTGAAACGAAGATAAGTTGATACTGAAAAAGACAGAAAAGAGTTAAAAGTTAAAACCTTAACAAAGTTAAAAGTTAAACCCTTCACAATAGCCACAAACAACCTAAAGTAACTTGGTCTGACTCTAACCAAGAAAATCAAAGACTTATATGAAAAAAACCTTCAAGTCTCTGAAGAAAGAAATTGAAGAACATATCAGAAGATAGAAAGACCTCCCATGCTTATGGCTTGGGCAGTATTAACATAGTAAAAACGGACATGTTACCAAAAGCAATCAACAGATTCAATGCAATTCCCATCAAATTACCCAGCAAGTTTCTATACAGAACTTAAAAGAACAATTCTCAACTTCATATGTAATAACAAAAATCACAGCGCAGCTAAAACAATACTGTACAATAAAAGATCTTCTGGAGGTATCTCCATCTGTGATCTGAAGCTATATTATAGAGCAACAGTAATAAAAACTGCATAGTACTGGCATAGAAACAGAATGGTAGATCAATAGAATCAAATGGAGAATCCAGAAATATACCCACACACCTATGGACACCTGACTTTTGACAAAGATGCCAAAAGTATACAATGGAAAAAGACAGCATCTTCAACAAATGGTGCTGGTCTAACTGGATATCTACATGTAAAAAATGGAAATATATCCGTATATATCACCCTGCACAAAATTTAAGTCTAAGTAGATCAAAACCTCAAAATGAAACCAGACACACTAAACCTGTCAGAGGAAGAAGTGGGAAAAAGCCTTGACCTCACTGGCAGAGGAAATAAGTTCCTGAAGAGAACACCAGTATCACAGGCTCTAAGATTAACAATCAATAAATGGGCCCTCATGAAACTGAAAATCTTCG